>PVKV010033162.1:0-18994 GCA_004027835.1 Alouatta palliata
ATATATATATATATTTTTTTTTTTTTTTTTTTGAGACAGGGTCTCACAAAGTTGCTGAGGCTAGTCTCGAACTCTTGGGCTCAAGTGACCTTCCTGTCTCAGCCTCCCAAAGTGCTAGGATTACAGACATAAGCCAGTGTCCCAGCGCCATCCAGTCTTCATAGCAAACCTTGTAGGTTAGCAACGATCACCATCCCATTTTCCACATGACAAAACTGAAGCTCAGGAACAAGTCCGAAGCCACACAGCCAGGAGGCAGCAGAGACCAGGGGACACAGTGAAGCCTGTGTGACTGCAAAGCCCGGATGTTAGGGAGATACCCCACCACCGACCCCCGGCCCATTATAACACCTTAGTGGTCATACTTGACTGCGCCTCCCTGCTTCAGGATGAAAAAGGCACCTGCGTTGTTCGGACCATGTGTCTCTTCCAGGTAGGTGAAGGATCTGCAGAGAAAACGGTCGCTAAGGGTGAGGCATCGGGAGCACACCTTCACGATGTCCCAATGCCGTTAAGAGGGGCAGAGTCCAGAGAACCAGGCACACAGACAGAGTCAGCCTGTACATATTTATTACCCACCAACTAAGTGCTGGAACTGGGGGGGCAAAGTGGTGACCAAGGCAGATAACATCTCTGCCCAGTCTGGAGATGACTGCAGTAATCCAACCTATTACACAGGGAGAAACAGACAACCACCCAGGAAATAACAAATTGCAGAGCATGTCAATTCCATGGCCAAATAAAGCAGAGGGGCTGACTGGGAGGGGTGGGGAGCAGAGGGGTGGGGATGGTCGAGGTTAATTGAGTTAGGGTATTAATGGGAGGCAGTGACATCTGAGCAGAGATTTGAGTGGTGACAAGGAACAGTAGCTCAGAGACTCAAATTAGGATGACTGAATAAGTAAGAAATAGGGATGTCAGCCAGTTGCAGTGGCTCACCCCTGTAATCCCAGCACTTTGGGAGGCCCAGGCACGTGGATCCCCTTAGGTCAGGAGTTCGAGACCAGCCTGGACAACATAGTGAAACCCATCTCTAGTAAAAACACAAAATTAGCCGGGCGCGGTGGTGCATGCCTGTAATCCCAGCTAGGTGGGAGGCTGAAGCAGAGGTGATGGTGAGCCGAGATCGCGCCATGGCACTCCAGCCTAGGCAACAAGAGTGAAAGTGAAACTCTGCCCCCGACCCCCCCCTACACACACAAAGAGAAATAGGGATGTCATGTTGACAGGAGGCCAGTGGAGTCCTGGTTGGGGGTCTCAAAGTTTAGTAGGGGTTATGATTTAGGTCTTGAAGATTGGCTCTCATTTGAGGGTGTTAAGCCGATGATAAGATTCCTTCAGCTGCTTTGTAGATTACGGGACCAGCCAGGCATGGTGGCTCGTGCCTGTAATCCCAGCACTTTGGGAGGTGAAGTTGGGCGGATCACCTTAAGTCAAGAGTTCGAGGCCAGCTTGGTCAACATGGTGAAACCCCATCTCTACTAAAAAATACAAAAATTAGCCAGCCAGTTACTCTGGAGGCTGAGGCATGAGTATTGCTTGAACGTAGTAGGCAGCGGTTGGAGTGAGCTGAGATAGTGCCACACTGAACTCCTGCCTCGGGGACAGAGTGAGAGTCTGTCTCAAAAAAAAAAAAAAAAAAAGTATGGGAGGCTGGGCATGGTGGCTCATGCCTGTAGTCCCAGCACTCTGAAAGGCCGAGGTGGGTGGATCCCTTGAGGTTAGGCGTTCAAGACAAGCCTGGCCAACATGGTGAAACTCTCTCTACTACTAAAAATACAAAAATTGGCTGAGTGTGGTGGCAGGTGCCTATAATCCCAGCTGAGTGGAGACTGAGGCAGGAGAATCACTTCAACCTGGGAATTGGAGGTTGCAGTGAATTGAGATTGCATCACTACACTCCAGCCTGGGCCACAGAGCAAGACTGTATTGAGAGAGAAAAAAAAAAAGCATGGGAGCAAAAAACCAGATTACTGAGTGATTGGATCAGGCTATGAATAGTGAGGGCAGTGAAAACTGGTCACATTTGAGATACTCTATTATTTTATCCATGGTATGGATGTGGAGGGCAGGGAAGCAAAGAGAGGAATTAGGGATGACTCCTTAGAATTTGGCGTGAATAACTGGGTGGGCAGCACTAATGTTTACTGGGATGGGAAGGCTTAGGAGTGCGCAGATGTTTTTAGGGGAGAAATCAGGGTTTGGTTTTAGCCATGTTGGGTTTAAGAGGCCAGTTATCTCTGAGCTGGTGGGTGGCAAGCTGCCTATGTGAGCTGGAGTACTTGAGAACGGTACAGGCTGGAGATGGAGCTGGAAGAGACACTGGATGCCACAGTGCTGCCTGGGAATGACAAGGACAGGACCTGGGTTCTGATGAGCCAGGGTCTCCGCAGGGTCTTGCGGCCAGGGATTCTTACCGATTTTTCTGATGCACCTTGTCCATCTCATTTTGGAGAAAATAATTCCTCAGAGACTCCACATCATAGAAATAGTCGGACAAGTACTGGAGCATTGTCCTTCTCTTCTTCTGATTGCTCTCTGGGTCCACTGCCCCACCCAGGTGATGGATGCCCCTGGTACTTCTATTCCACATTGGGGCCACTAGGCGCAGGGACTGGGAATAAGGAGAGGAAAGGAGCTGAGCCTGGAGCTTCCTGGGAGAGAGAACGCCGGATCCCCCAGTTCTTGCTCCCTGAACTTCAATCCCTCTGCTTCCCAACTTACCCTAAATTCTTTCTTCAGAACTTCAAAACTGACTTTGAAATGCCAAAAATTTCTCCATGTTTTCTCCAAGTTCCTTCTCCCCTTAGTCAACCCTAAATTCTTGCCTTGATTAGCCGTATATTGTTGATTTACCTAAATTATTCCTCTAACTTTCTCCCAAACCTTCTCTCTCAAAACCTGCATTATCCGACCTCTTAATTTCCCACAATTTGCCCCTTAATTACCCAATTAAGAGTCCTTGAGAATGGTACAGGCTGGAGATGGAGCTGGAAGAAACATCAAGGCTGGCACTGGACGCCACAGTGCTGCCTGGGAATGGCAAGGACAGCACCTGGGTTCTGGTGAGCCAGGGTCTCCGCAGGGTCTTGCAGGCCAGGGATTCTTACCGACTTTTCTTACCACCTTGTTCCCAGGTGCACCTTACGCATCTTAATTACGCAATTAAGGGGCAAATTGTAGGAAACCATCCTGGGGTCTTCCTAAATGGCGTATTTCATTCTCCAAAATATAATCTTAAAAACTTCTCTGCAAACCTTATGGAGAGGGCACTCTGAGCAATTCTAAACCCGACCAAGCTTGTCCAACTTGCCGCCCTCATGCAGCCCAACATAACGTGCAAACTTTCTTAAAACATTACGAGAATTTTTTTGTGATTTTTTTTAGCTCATCAATTATGGTTAATGTATTTTATGTGTGGCCCAAGACAATTCTTCTTCTTCGAACAACGTGGCCCAGGGAAGCCAAAAGACTGGACACACCTGAACCGTGAAGGGTAAAAAATGCATGAGCTTTGAAGGGGAGGGTAAGAAAGTGGAGGAGTGTGGCCTCTGGGAAGAAGCCCCAAACTTTTCAATTTCGCTTTCAAGGTCTCCTCTTAATCTACCTCAATTTCTCTTCAAAGGCTTTTTTTCCTTTTTCTTTTTTTTTTTTTTTTCAAATTCTTTCGGTAATTTTACCCAAACCTTTATTTTCATCAAAAACTTAAAGCTGCCAACGTCTTTAATTTTCCCTAAATTCATTCCTTGATTTTACCCAATTCTTTCTAAATCCTCTGAAAAGACTATCCCAAATCCTCCTCTTAATTTCACCCAGATTATTCCCTTGGAAGCCCCAAATTGACCTCTTGGTTGCCCCACTCACCATACTTTTGAATTTTCTGTAAAAATTCCTCAGTCCCCCACGAACTTTCCACTCCCTCATCTCCACTGGATTCTCTCAGCCAAGTCCCTGCCTCCTCTGGCTCGCTAAAGCGTCTCCTCCGCTTGCGACCCCCAGAGATCCTTCCCGGCCCCCAGTAGTCACAGGTCTGCACTCTCAGCACGGGGCTTGGCAGGCGTAGCCTGCTGCCTCACGGCTCTTTGCTCTCTTGGCAGCCAACACTGGCCTTGAAAGCGGAGGCTGCAGAGCGGACTTCAAATCTGGGGCTCTAGGAGCTCCGTTCACCTACCGGCCACGGCGCCGCCATCTTGCAAAGGTTACGTAACCGGAAGGGGCAGGTCGTACCACTCGCCCGGTTCAGCTCGAACTTCTTCTCACGCCCCGCGTTTTCTAACCCTCTTCTTAAAGGTGCACGCACTTTTTCCTCTTACAGGGTTTAGGGATTGCTCACAGCGTCCTCTTCCTGAGCTTTAAAACGGGACACCTGTCGGGCGCGGTGGCTCACGCACGTGTGAGCCCAGAACTTTATGGAGGCCGAGGCGGGAGCATCGCATGAAGTTAGGAGTTCAAGACCAGCCTGGACAACGTAGGGGAGACCTTATCTCCACAAAAAATGAAATGTTAGCCGGGCATGGTGGTGCACGCCTGGGGTTCCAGCTACTCACTAGGTTGAGGCGGGAAGATTGCTTGAGCTGGGGAGGTCAAGGTTGGAAGTGAGCTGTGATTGCACCACTCCACTGGACTCCAGCCTGGGCGACAAAGCGAGACGCTGTCTTTAAAAAAAAAAAAAAAAAAAAAAAAGACAGGACTCCCCAGTCTTTCCCTAGGAGAAGATGGGGTGTCCTTCCCGGCTGAGTACCTTTTTTTTCTGACTGCAATTGCAGTCTCCTTGAGCGTTCTTGTTCTTCCAGCTTCACTCACTACCTGCTTAAAACAGGGAATGAAGACCGGGCGCGGTGGCTCACGCCAGTAATCCCAGCACTTTGGGAGGCCAAGGCGGGTGGATCACCTGAGATCCGTTGTTCGAGACCAGCCTGGCCAACATAGAGAAACCCCGTCTCTACTAAAAACACAAAATTAGCTAGGCGTGGTGGCCCATGCCTGTAATCCCAGCTGCTTGGGAGGCTGAGGCAGGAAAATCGCTTGAACCTGGGAGGCGTAGGTTGCCGGGAGCCGAGATCACACCATTGCATACCAGCCTGGTCAACAAGCCCGAAACTCCATCTCAAACAAGCAAACAAACAAAACAACAACAACAACAACAACAAAACAAAAAAACAGGGAATGAGAGGGCTGAAAAGCTGACCACGTCATTTTTTATTTATTTTATTTATTTATTTACTTATTTTTGAGACAGAGTCTGGCTCCGTCGCCAGGCCCCAGGCTGGAGTGCAGTGGCGCGATCTCGGCTCCCGGGTTCAAGCAATTCTTCTGCCTCAGCCTCCCGAGTAGCTGGAACTACAGGCGCACGCCACCACGCCCAGCTAATTTTTTGTATTTTTAGTATAGACGGGGTTTCACCATGTTGGCCAGGATGGTCTCGATCTCTTGACCTCGTGATCCGCCCGCCTCGGCCTCCCAAAGTGCTGGGATTACAGGCGTGAGCCACCGCGCCCGGCCGTCATTTTTTAAAATCAGGGTCAGGTAAGAGAAAGGTAGAGTGGATGAAGGGGTTAGACTTCAAGATTAGAGACTGAGGTGAGATCTCAAGACCAGTACTGAAGTTTGACTTCAATTTGGAGTTCAAAGCTAGATCGTAGCATGAAGAGCCACAGTGAAGTCTTGTGGATAGAAATATTCATTCATTCATTCCAAGAGTATTTACTGAGTACCTACAATGTGATGGCAGGCATGTTCTCGGTGCTGAGGTTACCCTGGTGAGCAGGACAGACCAGCCCGTCTCTCAGGGAGTCAACATTCCCGGCTGGGAGAGGATGGATAAGAAACAAAGGAATCAGCAAGGTTATTTTGATAAGAAGCAGATTTTAAAAAGTGACTGGGGCTTAGGGCCATCAGCAAAGGCCTCTCTGAAGAGGTGACATTGAAGGGGAAGTGAATGATAAGGAAAGAGCCATTCAGAGATCCAGGGGAACAGTATTGCAGGGAGAGGTAGCTTCTAGAGCAAAGAGGCCTTGAGGTGGGAACAAGCTTGCAGACAGATAGGGGACTGGGTTGAGAGGTGGGCAGGGGCTGACGCTGCAGGCCTGGTAGGGTTTTTATTCTATTCGCAGTAGGAAGAAGGGAATGTTAAAAATCGGATTTACATTTTGTAAAGATTGTTTCTGCCGGGCCCAGTGGCTCAGGTCTGTAATCTTAGCACTTTTTGGGAGGCCAAGGAGGGTGGATCAACTGAGTTTACATTTTGTAAAGATTGTTTCTGCCGGGTCCAGTGGCTCAGGTCTGTAATCCTAGCACTTTTTGGGAGGCCAAGGAGGGTGGATCAACTGAGTTTGGGAGTTCGAGACTAGCCTGACCAACATGAAACTCCATCTCTACTAAAATACAAAATTAGCCAGGTGTGGTGATGCATGCCTATAATCCCAGCTACTGGGGTGGCTGAGGCAGGAGAATTGCTTTTACCTGGGAGGCGGAGGTTGTGGTGAGCTGAGATCTCGCCATTGTACTCCAGCGTGGGCAACAAGAGCAAAACTCCGTCTCAAAAAAAAAAAAAAAGTTATTTCTGCCAGGTGGAGAATGTATCTGAGAGCAGTGGTCCCCAACATTTTTGTCACCAGGGACCAGTTTTGTGGAATACAATTATTCCATAGACCATGGGGTGGGGGTCGGGTAGGGATGGTTTCAGGATGAAACTGTTCCACCTGAGATCATCAAGGCATTAGATTCTCATAAGGAGCAGGCCACCTAGATCCTCCCTACACACAGTTCACAATAGGGTTTACCTCCTGTGAGAATCTAATGCCACCGCCGATCTGACTGGAGGTGGAGCTCAGGTGGTAATGCTCACTTGCCCACCGCCCACCTCTTGCTGTGTGGCCCAGTTCCTAACAGGCCCAGGGATTAGGGACGCTTACCTTAGATGGCAAGAGTGGACGCAGGCGACCAGTACAATAGGCGACTCTGATGGTCTAGGCAAGAGACGAAGGGGGATGGGCAGAGGAAATGATGAGAAATGCTCAAATTCTGGATTTTTTTTTTTTTTTTTTTTTTTAAAGATGGGGTTTCACCATGATGGCCAGGCTGGTCTTGAACTCCTGACCTCAGGTGATCCACCCACCTCGGCCTTCCAAAGTGCTAGGATTACAGGCGTGAGCCACCGCGCCCGGCTGGATTTTTTTTTTAAGACAAAGAAGTTTCACTCTTGCTGCCCAGGCTGGAGTGCAATGGCACGATCTTGGCTCATTGCAACGTCTGCCTCCCGGGTTCAAGCGATTCCCCTGCCTCAGCCTCCCGAGTAGCTGGGACTACACGTGAGCACCATCACACCTGGCTAATTTTGTATTTTTACTGGAGATGGGGTTTCACTACGTTAGCCAGGCTGGTCTTGAACTCCTGACCTCAGGTGATCCACCTGCCTCAGCCTTCCAAAGTGCTAGAATTACAGATGTGAGCCACCAGGCCCAGCCAATTTCATGTATATATCACTGGCTTTCAAGTGTCTGGCCCCAGTCCTGATCTCCCACTTGAGTTCCACACCCAAGCTCTGCAGCTCTGACACAGGGTAGGTGAGTCCCCAAGTTGGGGCTTAGCCAATTTGGAGGGTTCTTGGCTCCACTCAGGAAAGAATTCAAGCTGGGCATGGTGGCTCATACCTGTAATCCCAGCACTTGGGGAGGTTGAGGCGGGCAGATCACCTGAGGTCAGGAGTTCGAGATCAGCATGACCAACATGATGAAACACCATCTCTACTCAAAATACAAAAAAAAATTGTATTTTTTTTGTACAGCCGAGATTGCGCCACTGCACTCCAGCCTGGGTGACAGAACAAGATATATACATATATAGAATTTATTTTTTCTTTTCTTATTTTTTTGTGATGGAATCTTGTTCTGTCACCAGGCTGGAGTGCAGTGGTGAGATCTTGGCTCACTGCAACCTCCACCTCCCGGGTTCAAGCGATTCCCCTGCCTCAGCCTCCCGAGCAGCTGGGACTACAGGCGCGTGCCACCATGCTTGGTTAATTTTTTGAATTGTAGTAGAGACGGGTTTCATCATGTTGGCCAATCTCCTGACCTTGTGATCTGCCATTTTGTGTGTGTGTAGATATATATACACACAAGCATCTCAGGTCTGAAGGAAGGGTTCAACGGAGAGAGAGGCCTGCAATGCTTCCCAGACTTTTCCGCAGCAGAAGCCCCCACCCTCAACAGGGATAATAGACCCATAGGCAAGTCCAGGGTCAGCAGAATTGGCTGCTCAGCCCTAGGCTAGCAGCCCCGACACAGGCACTGCAGCTAAGGGATTGCTCTTGGTGCCCCTGGGAGCCATTTCTGCCCCCAAAAGGCACTGGTGCAAAAGCCCTGGAATGACCCACGCAAGCAAGGACCAAGCTGTGGGTGAGCCAGAGGTCAAATGGAGGCTGAGGAGAGGCTGGAAGCGGGGGGAGTGCCCAGGTGGAAGGACAGAGGGTGCCAGGCATCTGCAGACACAGCGCCCCCGGAAGGGTCAGGCCTGAGATAGGCAAGGAGGGGCAGAGTTTGACCTCTGCAAGACGTTGTGTTTGAAACCTGTGAGCAGAGTTGAGGTTAGACTTCAGAAGGAGAAAAAAAAAAAAAAGCACAAGGCCAGCTGATTCTCTCTGAAGAGTGGACTTTGGGATGCCTTTGCCAGGAACCCCCATCCCACTCCCTCTGCCCTTTACTCTCCATTATGCACACAGCTCCCCGGGGGACTGGGCCACCCTTGACCTTGCTACTTCCTGCTCCTGGCACCCAGAGCTCAGAGACGATGGAGCTGTGGAGGCGGCTGAGTCAGGCTGGACTGGTGCCTCCAGAGCTGGGCCCACCCCCCCGGGCCCTGAGGGAGGTCTCCCCAGTGGAAATCCCTGGCCAGACCCTCACGACTGCAGGGGCAGATGCTGGAGGTGCCTGGGATAGTCTGCTGTGGATCTGGGAGGAGCTGGTGAGTGAGGGGTTTGGAAGGGAAAGAGAAAGAGAGAGGGAATGGGAATGAATGGAAATGAATGAAAATAGGGCTAGGGATTGAAAGCATCTGAGAGACAGAAGCAGAGACATGAGAGGCATGTACAGACACAGAGACAGGAACAGAGGTGGGGACAGAGAGATCTCAAAAGAGAGGCATGGAGGTGGGAAGCGGAGACTGAGAGCAGGAACAGAGACGCAGAGACTCGGACTGAATCTGAGAGAGAGTTGGTGGGGGACCAGAGAGAGCAAGAGTGAGAAGGAGAGAGAGAAGGAGAGAGAGCGCCAAAGGCAGGGGCAGAAAAATGGCAAAACAGAGTGACAGGGGCATGGAAAGAAAAAATAAATGAGGACAGAGACAGACACAAGGAGACAGGGACAGAGATAGAGAGGCTGGAGACATATTACTGAGAGAGAGAGAGAGAAGTCAGGGAGAATGAAATGCAGAGACAAAGAAGAGACGGAGTTAGAGATGAAGACACCCTCTGAGAAGCAGGAAGGTAGTTAGGGTCCAGGGGCACTGTGAGGACCCTGCCCAGGCGCCGTGGCCAGGATGTGAGCTGGGCCTTGCTCTCACCCAGGTCCTGGAGAGCCTTGTTGCTCTCTGGGGTGGCATCCCTGTGACACCCCCTTCCTACCGGTAGGGGAACCTGCGCCAAATGGATGTCCAGCTGCTGGGACAGCTGTGTCACCTGGGGCTGGAGATGGGGGCGCTGCGGGAGGAACTGGTCACCATGTTGGACGAGGAGGAAGAGGAGGAGGACAGCGGCGAGGAAGAGGAGGAGGATGAAGAGCCCCAGAGGAAGCAGGAGGAACACCTGGAGGCCTGCCCAGCTCCACAGCTGCCTGACTTTGAGATGACAATCTGAGGCTCTGCCAGTGCATTTAGGTTGACATACAGATGAGATGCAAATATATGCAAAGGTGATTTACAGGTCAAATCAGATGCGGAATCAAGTATACTCCTTTGGGAAGTGCTTTCTCTGAAGATGCCTGCAGTGAGATTTAGGCATTGGCCTGTGAGCTGTGGGTGTGTTTGCAGATGACTTGAAGGTGTGTTTGCAGGTGATGTGGGAGGTTGTGGAGAAGTTGCAGATGCTTTCGCAGATGAGCCTCAGGTGTGCTGCTGAGATGGCGGCCTCTGCAGATATGATGGAGACGCATACAGATGCGATTTCAGATCAACACTGTTGGGTATGGCAGCCACCAGCCACACGTGGTTATTTATTCAGATCAACGCCGTCGGGTATGCCAGCCACCAGCCACATGTGGTTATTTATTCAGATCAATGCCGTCCGGTATGGCAGCCACCAGCCACACGTGGTTATTTAATGCTTGAAACATGGAGACTCCAAGTTGAGATGTGCTGTGAGTGTAAAATACACACCAAATATTGAAGGCTTAGCATGAGGAAAAGAACATAAGACATCTTAAAAAGTTTTAGATTAATTATTTGTTGACATAATATTTTCAGCATATCGGTATTAATAAAAATATTATGAAAATTATGTTCACCTGTTTTTAAATTTTGTTGTGTGTGTCGTTCCCCTCCCTGTGTCCATGTCCTCTCGTTGTTGCGTTTACAAAGCACTTTCTAGCTGGAAGTGACGGTGTTTGCCGAGGCGGGTGGATCACCTGAGGTCAGGAGTTCGAGACCAGCCTGACCAACGTGGAGAAACCCCGTCTCTACTAAAAATACAAAATTAGCCGGGTATGGTGGCGCATGCCTGTAATCCCAGCTACTCGGGAGGCTGAGGCAGGAGAATCGCTTGAATACAGGAGGCAGAGGTTGCTGTGAGCCAAGATTGCACCCTTGCACTCCAGCCTGGGGGACAACAGCAAAACTCCGTCTCAGAAAAAAAAAAAGACCCAAAAACAACGACAACAACAAAAAAGAAAACAATCTGTCAGCCTTGGTTGCCTGGCCGTCTACTTTCTTTCTTTCTTTTTTTTTTTTTGGAGACAGAGTCTCTATAAAGCGCAGTGGCGCGATCTCAGCTCACTGTAGCTGTATCCTCCGCCTCTCAGGTTCAAGCGATTCTCCTGCCTCAGCCTCATGAGTAGCTGGGATTATAGGTGAGCCCCACCACACCCAGCTAATTTATGTATTTTTAGTAGAGACAGGGTTTTGCCATGTTGACCAGGCTGGTCTCAAACTCCTGACCTAGCCATCTGCCTGCCTCAGCCTCCCAAAGTGCTGGGACTACAGGTGTGAATCACTGTGCCTGGCCTGGACCTGATGTTTAAGCAGAGTTGCCCTAAGCTATGGCCTAGGCCACGGAGGTGACATCTATGGAAGAGAATGGGAGTTTGGGCGAAGGGGGCCAGCCCCACCAGCACTGTCCTCAGCACCACACTAACTGAGCTCCTTCCAGCAGTGACCAAGTCTGCACCAGGCCTGCCCTTCTGGATCTCCCAGACCAGTGGGGGAAGATACCCATCCCTTCCCAGGGACAGCCCAGATGCTCGGGGTGAGGACAGAGGAAGTATAACCTGAGGAATCAGCGCTGAGATGGGGGAGCCACAGGAGGCTGAGGGGACCTAGAGAAGGCAACAGGCACATGCTGAAATGTCAGGAAAGTGATCTTAGAGGAGAACTGAGGAGTTAAGGAAAAATGAACCAAGTAAAGAAAGTGAATGGGGCCGGGCGTGGTGGCTCACGCCTGTAATCCCAGCACTTTGGGAGATCAAGGTGGGTGGATCACCTTGAGGTCAGACATTTGAGACCAGCCTGGCCAACACGGTGAAACCGCGTCTCTACTAAAAATACAGAAATTAGCCGGATGTGGTGGTGCACGTCTGTAGTCCCAGCTACAGGAGGCTGAGGCACAATAATTGCTTGAACTCGGGAATTGGAGATTGCAGTCAGCTGAGATTGTGCCACTGTACTTCAGTCTGGGCAACAGAGAAAGAAAGAAAGAAGAAGGAAAGGAAAGAAAGAAAGGGAAGGAAGGAAGGAAGGCAGGCGGAAGGAAGGAAGGGAGGGAGGGAGGGAGGGAGGGAGGGGAGAATGGTAAGAATATAAAAGTAGAAAAATAGCATATGCAGAAGCCATAGGATGATCTGGTGATCTAGCCCCTTGCTACTCAAAGTTCAGTCCTTCATGGAACTCAGCAGTAACAGCATTGTACAGCTGCTTTTGCTGCATAACAAACAGCCCCCAAACGTTGTTTCAAAACAGTGACAGGGCTGCGTGTGGTGGCTCATACCTGTAACCCCAGCACTTTGGGAGGCCAAGGCAGGTAGATCATGAAGTCAGGAGATCAAGACCATCCTGGCTAACAGGGTGAAACCCCATCTCTACTAAAAATACAAAAAATTAGCCAGGTGTGGTGGCGCACGCCTGTCGTCTCAGCTACTTGGGAGGCTGACGCAGGAGAATTGCTTGAACCCAGGAGATGGAGGTTGCGGTGAGCTGTGATCGCACCACTACACTCCAGTCTGGGCAATAGAGCAAGACTCCGTCTCAGAAAAAGCAAAAGAAAAACCAGACAAACGAAAAACAGTGACAGCATGCATTTTGCTCACAAATCTGCAATCTGCAGGGATCCTTCATCTCTGCTCCACACTGTCCAAGGCTTCAGCTAGAATCATTGAAGGTGCATTTGCTCTCCTGTTTGGCAGTTGATGCTGGCTGAGGCCCGGGAGGGCCTCTGTTCCTCTTCCTGTCGTCTCTCCATATGGGTTAGGTTGGGCTCCCAAGGAGCTTAGAAGCTGGGTTCCAAAGGCACGTGTCCTGAGAGGGAGCCAGGCAGAAGCCACATGGCTGTGTGTGACCCAGCCTCATAAGTCATGCACAGTCACTCTCAGCACATTCCATTTGCTGATGCCACTGCAAAGTCTTGATCAGGTTCAAAGAAAGGGGAAACGGACTCCGCCTTTTCATAGCAGAGTACAAGGTTCTGGAGGAGCACGTGGGACAGCAAACACTGCTGAGATCATCGGTGGAAAACGCAAGCCGCCCAGCAGCCTCGGAACTTGGCGGATGCGCTCCCTCTCAGACCCGTGCCAGGCCAATCAAAGCAGAGCCTGAGCATGGGAAGAGCTGCAGCTGCTTCCTTTGCAAATGAGGTTTGAGGAGCAGGCTCTAAATCACTAATTCGACACTGTTTTGAGCAGGTGGAGCAGGGAAACAGTAGTTACAGTTAGAGAGCTCCCTCTGGCTGCGTGTGGAGGTTGGATTAGAGGGCCCAAGAGTGGTGTTCCAGTAAAAAGAACCAAAAAAAAAAAAAAAAGATGAATTGAACATTATCAAAATTTCAAGCCTGTGTGCATTTAAAAAACACTATTGAAAATAGTTGGCCAGGCCAGGAGTGGTGGCTTACACCTGTAATCCCAGCACTTTGGGAGGCTGAGGCTGGCAGATGGCTAGGTCAGGAGTTTGAGACCAGCCTGGTCAACATGGCAAAACCCTGTCTCTACTAATACAAAAATTAGCTGGGTGTGGTGGGGCTTACCTATAATCTCAGCTACTCACAACGCTGAGGCAGGAGAATCACTTGACCCTGGGAGGCGGAGGATACAGCTACAGTGAGCCGAGATCGCACCACTGCACTCCAGAGAGATTCCATCTCAAAAAAAAAAAAAAAGAAAGAAAGAAAGAAAGGAACTAGATGGCCAGGAGACCAAGGCTGACATCGCTTTGAGCCAAGGAGTTTGAGACCAGCCTGGGCAACATGGCAAAACCCGGCTCTACTAAAATACACAAAGTTAGCTGAGAGTGGTGGCATGTGCCTGTAACCTAGCTACTCGGGAGGCTGAAGTGGGAGGATTGCTTGAGCCCAGGAGGTCAAGTCTACAGGGAGCCGAGATCGCACCACTGCACTCCAGCCTGGGCGACAGAGTGAGACTCTGTCTCAATTTAAAAAAACAATAAAAAGGAAAAAAAAAGACAACCTACATAATAGGAGAAAATAGTTGCAATAATATATATCTAACAAGGCTCTAGTATCTCAAATATATAAATAACTTTTACAACTCATCCATATAAAGACAAATATTAATAGTTCAGTTACAAAATGGGCAAATAACTTGAATAAATATTTCCCCAAACAAGATAAGTCATGAAGCCAACAAGCACATGAAAAGATGCTCAACATTTGCCTTAGTAAGGGTTCTCTGGGAAAACAGAATAAATTATATATATATATTTTAATTATATATAAAACAGAATAAATTATATACCTAAATTATATGTATAATTATATAGATGGTACATAACTTATTATATAAATTTAATAAATAATAATTATATTATATTATATATATTTATATTATGCATATAGTATATAATATTATTTATAATAATAAATTATATATAATTAAATTATATGTATAATTTGGGTATATATATAATTTACTCTGTTTTTCTAGAGAACCCAAATTAATGCGTATATATAAATTGGCTCAGGTAATTATGGAAGCCGAGAAATGCCAGGATCTGCCATTTGCAAGCTGGAAATCAGGAAAGCCGGTGGTGTATTCGGCCCCAGTTTGAAGGCTTCATAACCAGGAGTGCAAATATCTGAGATCAGGAGAAGACGGATGTCCAAACAGAAGCAAATTCGCTCTTGTTTCTTTTCTTTTCTTTGTTTTGAGACAGAGTCTCACTCTGTCGCCCAGGCTGGAGTGCAGTGGCGCGATCTGGGCTCACTGCAGCTCTGCCTCCCGGGTTGAAGCGATTCTCCTGCTTCAGCCTCCCTAGCAGCCAGGATTACAGGCGCGCGCCACATTGGCTAATTTTTTTGTATTTTTTAGTAGAGAGGAGGTTTCACCATCTTGGCCAGGCTGCTCTCAAACTCCTGGCCTCAAGTGATCCACCCGCCTCAGCCTCCCAAATTGCTGGAATTACTGGCATGAGCCACTTCGCCCGGCTAGAAAATTTGAAACATTGCTCATGGTGGAGCTTCGCTGTGCTTCTATTGGGCTCCTACCTGCTGTTATGCCCTGTCTCCACCAGGTGGCGCCAACACACACCCCTGCAGCCCCTCCAGGCAAGGTAGAGCCTGGACAGAGCGGTGGGACCGGACGGTGAGGTCCTTTGAGGAAGCAGGTCCTTAGAGAGGGCGTCGTTGAGACAGGCTATTCCCACACAGGGGTCTCCTGTTGGCGGAGAAACTCCAAATTCTGGGGAGCAGGAGACAGGTAGTGTTATGGGCTGAATAATCACTCCCAAAGAAACCCATGTCACAATCCCTGGAACCTGTGAATGGTAACTTATGGCAAAAGGACTTTGCAGATGGGATGAAGTTAAGAATCTTGAGGTGGGGAGATTCTCCTGGGTTATGTGGGTGGCCCTCAATGGAATCTCAAGTGTGCTTGCAAGAGAGAGACAGAGTTTTAAACACAGAGGAGGTGGTGAGGCTGTGGGAACAGAAGCACGAGGGTGCGTGATGTCAGGAAGGGGCTGGAGCCAGGGAAGCTGCAGCGTCTAGAAGGTGGAGGCAGCACAGATGCTCCCCCGAGGCCTCCAGCTCAGCACAGCCCTGCCAGCACCTTGAGTTGACACGTCTGACTCCAAGGCCATAAGGACATCAATTTGTGTGAATTTAAGTGACAAATTTGGGGCCACTTGTAGCAACAGCCATGAGAAACTCCTACAGGCAGGAACCAAGCACAGAGGCAATGGTAATTTCTTTCTTGCTTGCTTGCTTCTTTCTTTCTTCTTTCTTTTTCTTCTTTTTTTTTTAGAAGGAGTCTCACTCTGTCACCCAGGCTGGAGTACAATGGCGCAATCTCGGCTCACTGCAACCTCCGCCTCCCGGGCTCAAGCAATTCTCCTGCCTCAGCCTCTCCAGTAGCTGGGATTACAGGTGCGCACCACCACACCCAGTTAATTTTTGTATTTTTAGTAGAGACGGAGTTTCACTGTGTTGGTCAGCCTGGTCTTGAACTCCTGACCTCATGATCCGCCCACCTTGGCTTCCCAAAGTGCTGGGATTACAGGCATAAGGCACCGTGCCTGGCAATTTTTTCTATTAAATGTAACTTAAGCTAAAATGAAAATATCAGCAATAGATCTGATGAGACTCTGGGACAGCTGGAGCAGTCGCACAGCTGCTGGGAGTATGCACTGGTACCAGCGCTTTGGAAAACCCTGTGGAAGTGTGTGTGACGCTGAACATATAGCACCTAGAAGCCAGTAGTTCCCCACCTGGCATATGCTAAAGAGAAACATGTGCAGGCGTTCACCAAAGACACCTACTAGAATAGTCACAGTGGCCCAATCTTAATAGCTTCAAACAGGAGGTTACCCAAATGCCCATCAGCAGGAGAATGATGGTGTTCCCACCCTTTCCATTGAGAGTGGGGTCTGTGAGCCAGCCCCCTGAGTATGGGTGGGCTTGTGACTTCTAACACTAATAGGTGTGGGGAAAGTGACCCAATGGGACGTCTAAGACTGAATCATAAGAAGTATGAACTTTGGCCAGGCACGGTGGCTCACACCTGCAATCTCAGCACTTTGGGAGGCTGAGGCAGGTGGATCACCTGAGGTTAGGAGTTTGAGTACAGCCTGGCCAACATGGTGAAACCCCGTCTCTACTAAAAATACAAAAGTTAGCTGGGCATGGTGGCATGCGCCTGCAGTCCCAGCTACCTGGGAGGCTGAGGCAGGAGAATCACTTGATTTCGGCATTGAGCCGAGATCATGCCACTGCACTCCAGCCTGGGTAACAAGAATGAGACTTTCTCTCAAAAAAAAAAAGGCCAGGACCTTAACACTGTTGAGGAGGTCCGGTCAGCTCTTCTGTAGAGTGCCCCTCAATTTGTGTTTGCCTCATGTTTCCTTGGGGTGTTTCCAGTTACGTATTTTGGGCAAGATCAGCACAGATGTCATGTGTCCTTCTCAGGACGTCCCAGCCAGAGGCCCAGGATGTCTATATCTCTCATTACTGATGAGGTTCACTTTAAGCACTGGTTCAGGTGGTGTCTGCCAGGTTTCTCTACTGTAAAGTTACCCTTTGTCTCATTCTAATTAATACGTATCTTGTGGAGAGATACTTTGGGAATATGCAAGTAGCCTGTTTGTTCTCACCGCACTTCCCTGCCCCCTCCGTGGTACTTACTAGTTAAAGCAGCATCATACTTTCACCCATTAATTTTTAGGAGCTATGGATGGTTCTTGATTCTTGCCTGTAAGCAATTACTACTGTGGTATTAGCCAAATAGTGATTTTTTTTATTTCCATCATTCCTTCTACATTTATTAGTTGGAGTTCTGCTATAAGAAAGAGCTATTTCTTCCTTATTTATTTCTTTGTTCAATTATTTATATCAGCATGGATTCATGGGTATTTACAGGTTGGAATCCACGGCTATCATTATTTATTACGTTGCTCATGTTGTCCCAGAATTGATAATTCTAAGCTCCTCGTTGACATCTGTAATCTTTTGACACATTCCCGTCATTTCTCCAGTAGATGCTCACTTTCTGGCCTCACAAAAAGCTCCAGGCTCCTTTTGTGCTTTCCTGCCCCAGCCCTGGATCAGCTGTTTCTCCAGGGAGCCCTGGTTCCTTTCAGGAGAGAATGATGTTTACAAAGCATGGGCACTGATAAGCCCAAGGCTGTTGGGAGCCCTCCGGTGTGAAGCCTTGCAAAGCGAGTTTCACAGTACAGGAGGTTGAGCCCCGTTGCAGAGCCCCCAGAAGGAAAGAACTCGAGACCAGATGAGTAGGATGAAAGGAGAACTGGGTTAAAAGATAACACAAGATGGATGGCCGTCACTAGAAACAATGAGGTATCATAAACATGTTTATAGCTCTCTGAGCACAGAGGGTGATTGTTACTTTGTAGTCCTGATAGGTTAGAGCACATGATGTTTCCCTTGATTGCAATATCACCTCCCGCCAGTTAGAATGGCGATCATTAAAAAATCTGGAGACAACAGATGCTGGAGAGGATGTAGAGAAATAGGAACGCTTTTACACTGTTGGTGGGAGTGTAAATTAGTTCAACCATTGTGGAAGACAGTGTGGCGATTCCTCAAGGACCTAGAAATAGAAATTCCATTTGATCCAGCAATCCCATTACTGGGTATATACCCAAAGGACTATAAATCATTCTACTATAAGGACACATGCACACGAATGTTCATTGCAGCACAGTTTACAATAGCAAAGACCTGGAACCAACCCAAATGCCCATCGATGATAGACTGGACAGGGAAAATGTGGCACATATACTCCATGGAATATTATGCAGCCATCAAAAACGATGAGTTCGCATCCTTTGTAGGGACATGGATGAACCTGGAAGCCATCATTCTCGGCAAACTGACGCAAGAACAGAAAATCAAACACCACGTATTCTCACTCATAGGCGGGTATTGAACAATGAGAACACATGGACACAGGGAGGGGAGCATCTCACACTGGGGTCTGTCGGGGGGAAAAGGGGAGGGACAGTGGGGGGTGGGGAGTTGGGGAGGGATAGCATGGGGAGAAATGCCAGATATAGGTGATGGGGAGGAAGGCAGCAAATCACATTGCCATGTGTGTACCTATGCAACAATCTTGCATGTTCTTCACATGTACCCCCAAACCTAAAATGCAATAAAAAATATTAAAAAAAAAAGAGAGAGAGAATGCCCAGAAAAGGTATAAATACTGAACTGCTGAAAAATAAAGTTGTTGTTGAGCACTGACTTCTCAACCCTCCTTGTAAGGAATATTGCTAAGTTTAAAATGAGGAAACTGAAATCAGCCGAGGAAAATCGAATGCCAATTTATTTTATTTATTTATTTATTTATTTATTTATTTTCAGACGGAGTTTCGCTCTTGTTACCCAGACTGGAGTGCAATGGCACGATCTCAGCTCACCGCAACCTCCGCCTCCTGGGTTCAAGCAATTCTCCTGCCTCAGCCTCCCGAGTAGCTGGGACTACAGGCACGTGCCACCATGCCCAGCTAATTTGTGTATTTTTAGTAGAGACGGGGTTTCACCATGTTGACCAGGATGGTCTCGATCTCTTGACCTCGTGATCCACCCGCCTCGGCCTCCCAAAGTGCTGGG
>PVKV010033163.1:0-19000 GCA_004027835.1 Alouatta palliata
ATTTCACATAGATATGACAATAGCATTTGTGAGAAACCTCTATTTTTTTCATTTGGACACCATTATCATGCCACAATATTATTGATAGAATGTGATTATTTATAGGTTAAAAATATCACTTGTTTTAGGTTCAGGAGTACATATGCAGGCTTGTTATATAGTTAAACTTTGTGTCAGTCTCGCTCTGTTGCCCAGGCTGGAGTGCAGTGGTGCAATCTTGGCTCACTGCAACCTCCACCTTTCTGGTTCAAGTGATTCTCCTACCTCATCCTCCTAGATAGCCGGGACTACAGGCATGCACCACCACATCTGGCTAATTTTTGTATTTTTAGTAGAAACAAGGTTTTTCCATGTTGGCCAGCTGGTCTCAAACTCCTAACCTCAGGTGATCCACCTACCTCAACCTCCCAAAGTGCTGGGATTACAGGTGTGAGCCACGGTGCCAGCCTGATAGGCAATTTTTTGATTCCCTCTCCTCCCATTTCCACCTTCAAGTAGACCCCAGTGTCTGCTGTTTTTTTTCTTTGTGTGCACGCGCACTCAATGTTTAGCTTTTACTTATAAATGTGAATATGGATGTGATATTTGGTTTTCTATTTCTGCATTAGTTTGCTTAGGATAATGGCCTCCAGCTCCATCCATGTTGCTGCAAAAGACATGATCTCATTCTTTTTGTGGCTGTGTAGTATCCTATGGTGTACATGTACCTTCTTTTCTTTATCCAGTCTACCATTTATGGGCATTTAGGTTGAGTCTATGTCTTTGCTATTGTGAGTACTGCTGCAGTGAACATACATGTGCATGTGTCTTTACAGTAGAATGATTTATATTCCTTTGGGTACATACCTAATAAGTGGATTGCTGGTTCAAATGGTAATTCTGTGTTAAGTTCTTTGAGGAATTGCCGTACTGCTTTCCATAAGGGCTGAACTAATTTACATTCCCACTAGCAGTGTATAAGTGTTCCCTTTTCTCTGCAACCTCACCAGCATCTGTTATTTTTTGACTTTTTAATAATAATTATTCTGACCAGTGTGAGATGCTCTCTCATTGTGGCTTTAGTATCTCATTGTGGCATGGTTTTGCATTTCTCTAATGATTAGTGATGTAGAGCACATTGTCATATGTTTGTTGGCTGCTTGTATGTCTTCTTTTCAAAAGTGTCTGAAAGTCCTTTGCCCACTTTTTAATGGGGTGGTTTGTTTTGCTTGTTAATTTGAGTTCCTTATGCATTCTGGATATTAGATCTTTGTCAGATGCATAGTTTGCAAATATTTTCTTGCATCTGTAGGTTGTTTGTTTACTTTAGTGATAGTTTATTTTGCTGTGAAAAATCTCTTAAGTTTAATCAGGTCCCATTTGTCAATTTTTGATTCAGTTTCCATTGCTTTTAGTGTCTTTGTCATGAAATCTTTGCCAGGATCTATGTTCAGAATGGTATTTCCTAGGTTATTGTCCAGGATTTATATAATTTTAGTTTTCTATTTAAATCTTTCATTCATCTTGAGTTGATTTTTGTATATAATGTACAAAAGGGATCCAGTTTTAATTTTTTGCATATGGCTAGCCAGTTATTCCAGCATCATTTATTGAATAGGAAGTCTTTTTCCCATTGTTTACTTTTGTCAACTTCATTGAATATTGGATGGTTATAGGTGCATGGTATTATTTCTGGGCTTTCTATTTTGTTCCATTGGTCTATGTACTTGTGTACCAGTACTACGCTATTTTTGTTATTATAGCCTTGTAGCATAGTTTGAAGTTGGGTAACATGATGCCTCCAGCTTTGTCCTTTTTGCTTAGGATTGCCTTGTCTATTTGGGCTCTTTTTTGGTTCCATATGAATTTTAATTAATTAATTTTTAAAATTATACTTTAAGTTCTGGGGTACATGTGCAGATCTTACAGGATTATTACATAGGTATACACATGCCATGGTGGTTTGCTGCCTCCATCCCCCCATCACCTACATTAGGTATTTCTCCTAATGATATCCCTCCCCAGTCTCCCCACCCCCTGCTCTCCCTCCACTAGCCCACCACTCCTCAAGAGACCCCAGTGTGTGATGTTCCCCTCCCATGGTCTATGTGTTCTCATTATTCAACACCAACTTCATTGCTTTTGGTGTTTTAGTCATGAAGTCCTTGTCTATGCCTCTGTCCTGAGTGGTATTGTCTAGGTTTTCTTCTAGGGTTGTTATGGTGTTAGGTCTCATGTTTAAATTTGTAATCCATCTAGAGTTAATTTTTGTGTAAGGTGTAAGGAAGGGGTCCAGTTTCAGCTTTCTGCACATGGCTAGCCAGTTTTCCCAACACCATTTATTAAACAGGGAATCCTGTCCCCATATCTTGTTTTTGTCAGGTTTGTCAAAGATCAGATTGTTGTAGATTTGTGGCATTACTTCCAAGGCCTCTGTTCTGTTCCATTGGTCTATATCTCTGTTTTGGTAGCAGTACCATGTGTTTTTGATTACTGTAGCCTTGTAGTATAGTTTGAAGTCAGATAGCGTGATGCCTCCAGCTTTGTTCTTTTTATTTACAATTGTCTTGTCTATGTCAGCTCTTTTTTTTATGTTCATATAAAGTTTAAGGTGTTTCTTTCTAGTTCTCTGAAGAAGGTCAATGGTAGCTTGATGGGGATAACACTGAATGTATAAATTACTTTGGGCAGTAAGGCTATTTTCACAATATTGATTCTTCCTAACCATGAGCATGGAATGTTTTTACATCTGTTTATGTCCTCTCTTATTGCTTAGAGCAGTGATTTGTAGTTCTTCTTGAAGAGGTCCTTTACATCATTTGTTAGTTGTATTCTTAGGTATTTTATTTTCTTTGTAGCAATTGTGAATGGGATTTCATTCAGGATTTGGCTCTCTGCTTGTCTGTTACTGGTGTATAAGAATGACCATGATTTTTGCACACTGATTTTGTATCCTAAGACTTTGCTGAAGTTGCTTATCATCTTAAGGAAATTTTGGACAGAGACGATAGGGTCTTCTAAATATACAATCATGTAGTCTGCAAATAGAGACAATTTGACTTCCTCTTTTCCTAATTGAATACCCTTTATTTCTTTTTCTTGCCTGATTGCTCTGGCTAGAACTTTCAATACTATGTTTTATAGGAATGGTGAAAGAAGGCACCCTTTTCTAGTGCCAGTTTTCAAAAGGAATGCTTCCAGTTTTTGCTCATTGAGTATGATATTGGCTGTGGGTTTGTCATAAATACCTTTTATTGTTTTGAGATATGTTCCATCGATACCTAGTTTATTGAGAGTTTTTAGCATAAAGTGCTTTTTAATTTTGTCAAAGGGCTTTTCTGCATCTATTGAGCTAATCATGTGATTTTTGTCTTTGGTTCTGTTTATGTGATGGATTACATTTTTAGATATGCAAATGCTGAACCAGCCGTGCATCACCAGGATGAAGCCTACTTGATCATGATGGATAAACTTTTTGATGTGCTGTTGCATTCAGTTTGCCAGTATTTTATTGAAGATTTTTGCATCGATATTCATCATGGATATTGGCATAAAATTTTATTTTTTAGTTGTGTCTCTGCCAGGTTTTGTTATCAGGATAATGTTGGTCTCATAAAACTAGTAAATGAGTTAGGGAGACATTTTATGTTGGTCTCATAAAACCAGATAAAATGAGTTAGGGAGGAGTCCCTTTTTTGTATTGTTTGGAATAATTTCAGAAGGAATAGTACCACCTCCTCTTTGTACATCTGGTAGAATTTGGCTGTGAACCTGTCTGGACCTGTACTATTTTTGGTTGGTAGGCTATTAATTACTGCTTCGTCTTCAGACCTTGTTAATGGTTTATTCAGAGATTCATCTTCTTCCTGGTTTAGTCTTGGGAGGGTGTAAGTGTCCAAGAATTTATTCATTTCTTCTAGATTTACTGGTTTATTTGCATAGAGTTGGTTCTAGTAATCTCCTATGGTAGTTTGTATTTCTGTGGAATTGGTGGTGATATCCTCTTTATTATTTTTTATTTCATCTATTCGATTCTACTCTCTTCCTTTTTTTTTATTAGTCTGGCTAGTGGTCTATCTATTTTGTTGATCTTTTCAAAAAACCATCTCCTGGATTCATTGATTTTTTTTTTGAAGGAGTTTTTGTGTCTCTATCTCCTTCAGTTCTCCTCTGATCTTAGTTATTTCTTGTCTTCTGCTAGCTTTTGAATTTGTTTGATCTTGCTCCTCTTGTTCTTTTAATCATGATGATAGGGTGTCGATTTTAGAGTTTTCCTCACTTCTCATGTGGGCATTTAGTGCTATAAATTTCCCTCTAGACACTGCTTTAAATGTGTCCCAGAGATTCTGGTATGTTGTGTCTTTGATCTCATTGGTTTCGAAGAACATCTTTATTTCTGCCTTCATTTCAGTATTTATCCAGTAGTCATTTAGGAGCAGGTTGTTCAGTTTCCATGTAGTTGTGTGGTTTTGAGTGAGTTTCTTAATCCTGAGTTCTAATTTGATTATATTGTGGTCTGAGAGACTGTTATGATTTCCTTTCTTTTTCATTTGCTGAGAAGTGACTTACTTCCAATTATGAGTCAATTTTAGAGTAAGTGCCATGTGGTGCTAAGAAGAATGTGTATTCTGTGGATTTGGGGTAGAGAGTTCTGTAAATGTCTGTTAGGTCTGCCTGGTCCAGATCTGTGTTCAAGTCCTGGATATCCTTGTCAATTTTCTGTCTCGTTGATCTGTCAAATATTGACAGTGGAGTGTTAAAGTTTCCCACTATTATTGTGTGGGAGTCTAAGTCTCTTTGTAGCTCATTAAGAACTTGCTTTATATATCTGGGTACTCCTGTATTGGGTGCATATATATTTAGGATAGTTAGCTTTTCTTGTTGCATTCATCCTTTTACCATTATGTCATGCCCTTCTTTGTTTCTTTTGGTCTTTGTTGATTTAAAGTTCATTTTAACAGAGACTAGGATTGCAACCCCTGCTTTTTTTTGCTCTCCATTTGCTTGGTAAATCTTCCTCCATCCCCTTATTTTGAGTCTATGTGTGTCTTTGCATGTGAGATGGGTCTCCTGAATACAGCACACCAACAGGTCTTCGCGTTTTATTCAATTTGCCAGTCTGTGTCTTTAGATTGGGGCATTTAACCCATTTATATTTAAGTTTATTATTTTTATGTGTGAATTTGATCCTGCCATTTTGATACTAGCTGGTTGTTTTGTCCTTTAGTTGACACAGTTTCTACATTGTGTTGATGGTGTTTACTATTTGGTATGTTTTTGCAGTGGCTGTTACTGGTTGTTCCTTTCCATGTTTAGTGCTTCCTTCAGGAGCTCTTGTAAGACAGGCCTGGTGGTGACAAAATCTCTGAGCAATTGCTTGTCTGTAAAATATTTTATTTCTCCTTCATGTATGAAGCTTAATTTGGCTGGATATGAAATTCTGGGTTGAAAATTCTTTTCTTCATCTTCAAGGATGTTGAAAGTTGGCCCTGACTCTATTCTGGCTTGTAGGGTTTCTGCCAGGATATCTGCTTTGAGTCTAATGGACTTCCCTTTGTGGGTGACATGATCTTTCTCTCTGGCTGCCCTTAGCATTTTTCCCTTCATTTAATCCCTGGTGAATCTGACGATTATGTGCCTTGGGGTTGCTCTTCTTGAGGAATATCTTTGTGGTGTTCTCTGTATTTCTTGAATTTGAATGTTGGCTTGCTTGCTAGGTTGGGGAAATTCTCCTGGATAATATCCTGAAGAGTGTTTTCCAGCTTGGATTCATTCTCCCCATCACATTCAGGTACACCTATCAAACATAGACTAGGTCTTTTTACATAATCCCATATTTCTTGGAGGCTTTGTTCATTTCTTTTCATTCTTTTTTCTCTAATCTTGCCTTCTCACTTTATTTCATTGAGTTGATCTTTAATCTCTGATATCCTTTCTTCTGCTTGATCAATTCGGCTATTGAAACTTGTGTATGCTTTGTAAAGTTCTCGTGTTGTGTTTTTCAGCTCCATCAAATCATTTGTGTTCTTCTCTAAGCTGGTTATTCTAGTTTGCATTTCATCTAACCTTTCTCCAAGGTTCTTAGTTTCTTTGCATTGGGTTAGAACATGTTCTTCAAGCTCAGAGAAGTTTGTTATTACCCACCTTCTGAAGCCTGCTTTTGTCAATTCATCAAACTTATTCTCCATCCAATTTTGTTCCCTTACTGGTGAGGAGTTATGATCCCTTGGAGGAGGAGAGGCATTCTGGTTTTTGGTGATTTCATCATATTTTCACTGGTTTCTTCCTGTCTTCATGGATTTATCTACCTTTGGTCTTTGAAGCTGGTGACTTTCAGATGGGTTCTCTGAGTGGACATCCTTTCTGTTGATGTTGAAACAGTTTATTTCTGTTTTATTGTTCTCCTTTTAATAGTAAGGCCCTTTGCTGCAGGACTGCTGAAGGTTCATTCCAGGCCCTGCTTGCCTGGAAATCACCCATAGGGACTGCAGAATAGTGGCTGTAAGTTTCTTTTTTTGTTATCTTCATCCCAGAAGCGTACCTGCCAGATGTCAGCCAGAGCTGTGCTTGGAGCTCCATTGCTCCCTTCAGAGCTGCTGGGCAGGGACATTTAAGTCTGTTTTGCAGTGGAACTCACCACAGTCCCTTTTCCCAGATGCTCTGTCCCGGGAAGGTGGGACTTTATTTATAAGGGGATGCTGCCTTTTTTCAGAGATGCCCTGCCCAGTAAGGAGGGAGTCTAGTCGCAGTCTGCCTGCAGAGGCATTGCTAAACTGCTGTGGGCTCTGCCGAACTGCTGTGTAAACTTCCTTGTAATTTTGTTTGCACAGGTAAGGTTAAGAACTGCCTCATGAATGGCAGATGCCCTTTCCCCCACCCTCACTGAGCTGGACCTTCCTTGGTTAAGCTGAAACTGCTGTGCTGGCTGTGAAATTCTCAAGCCAGTGGGTTTCAGTTTGCTGGTCTATGTGGGGGTGGGACCCATCAAGCCAGGTCCTTTGGCTCCCTGCCTTCAGCTGCCTTTTTTCAGGGGAATGGGTGGCTCTGTCTCACAGGCATTCCAGGCACCAGCTAAAATGGCTACCCAGATTTGTGCTGGAAACTCATGGCACTGGCTGAAACAGCCACCCAGATTTGTTCCGGAAACCTGCAGCACTTGTCGATTTGGTGGCAATCTCCTGGTCTGTAGGCCATAAAGACTGAAGGAGAAGCGCAGTATCTGAACTGGAGGGCCAGAGTGGCCAGAAAAGTCCCCAATGGCCTCCGTTGGATATGAGGGGGCGTCCTTCAGCCCGTTGCACTTCCTGGGTGAGGCAGTGCCTCGCCCTGCCTTGGTTTACCCTCCTTGGGCTACACCCACTGTCCAACCAGTCTCTTTGAGATGAACCTGGTGCCTCAGTTGGAAATGTGGAGATCACTCACCTTCTGCATCACTGTTGCTGGGAGCTGTGCTCTGGAGCTGTTCCTATTTGGCCATTTTGGTGGAAGTTCAATTAATTTTGTGAGACAGAGTCTCACTCTGTCACCCAGGCTGGAATGCAGTGACATGATCTCAGCTCACTGCAACCTTTGCCTCCTGGGTTCAAGTGATTTTCATGCCTCAGCCTCTCCAGTAGCTGGGCTACAAGCTCATGCCATTGTGCCAGGCTAATTTTTGTATTTTTAGTAGAGATAGAGTTTCATCATATTGGCCAGGCTGGTCTAGAAGTCATGGATTCAAGCAATCCACCCACTTTACCCTCCCAAAGTGCTGGGATTACAGATGCAAGCCACTGTGCTTGGCCTTATTTGAATTTTAAAATAGCTTTTTCTAGTTCTGTGAAGAATATCAGCAGTAGTTTAATAGAAATAGAATTGAATCTATAAGTTGCTTTGGGTAGTATGGCCATTTTAATGATACTAATTTTTCCCATCCATGAGCATGGGATGTTTTTCCATTTGTTTCTGTCATCTTTGATTTCTTTGAGCAGTGTTTTATAGTTCTCCTTGTAAAGGTTTGTCACCTGCTTGGTTAGCTGTATTCCTAGGTATTTCACTTTTTTGGTTGGGGCAATTGTGAATGAAATTGCATTCCTGCTTTGGTTCTTGGTTTGACTGTTGTTGGTGTATAGGAATATTAGTGAATTTTGCCATTGACTTTGTATCCTGAGACTTCATTGATGTTGTTTATCAGCTTAAGGAGCTTTTACTATTCTCAGCACGTGGCTTTCTTACTCAAAGTTACCTCCTGGTCCAAGACAGCTTCGGGAAATCTGATTATAATGGTCCCATTCTAAGGTGTAAGCAGAAGGGAAGACGTTACCTCCTTTAAAGAGACTTTCTTGGAATTATTGCAGAAGACTTGCTTACACTCTGCCAGAGGTTGATCACATGGCTACTGAAGCTGCAAAGGAGGCTGAGAAAGTTATTCTGGGGTAATATATCCAGCTAAAACTTGAGTTCCATTGCTTGAGGAGGGATAAATAATAGCTTAGTAAAGAATTATCAATCTTAATTTTAATAATTATCAATCTTAATTCTTCCACTTAATTCTTACATCATCTTGTCTGATCATAGTTAATTTTCACGTGAATGCTACCATCACTACAAACTCTAAGTTTCTCGTAGGAAGAAATTTTGTTATCATTTTTCCTACTTCCCAGCACTTAGAAGCATCCTGCCTTATAATCCATTCTCAATCAATAAATGCTGGTTTTAATAGTGTTTATTGAATAACATAGGATGTTAAATATACCACTTTTTAGAAATAGAACCTCCATTGTCCTTAATAAGCTATTTAATTCCCATGACAAAAGTCTATGAGGATGCTTTTAATGTTCAAATCTTTATTTAAAACATGTCTCAGTAAACTTCAGACAAATTATTTACTAGACAAATGAAATGAATTTTGAGTGTAGCCATACAATTTATATTAATCTATTTTTAAATTAATTGGCTTTCCCACACATAAAACATTTATAAAACATTTTGTGCTTGCAAGGCATTTTGGCAGACATGGGTATATAAAGATGAATAAGATGTAATTCCTGCTCTCAAAGAACTCAAAATCTAGTGGACATCTATGGCATGCATGGTATCATTGCCTGTTATATACTTGTCCATATGGCACAGGATTTCAATTCCTTTACATTTTAATGTAAGTAATTTTCTTTTGTAATATTTTCCTTTGATTGCCACCATAAAAAATTAATGGCCCTTTGGGCAGAGGATTAATTCACCCTTTGTGAAAAATCTATTCCAGAGTAGAACTGAGATAAATTTATGATAGAGTTTAATTATAAAATAAAGATTTTAAAAAAGACTTCTTTACCCCATAATTTCTTCTGTTAAATTGTTAAATGTCTTTTAATGACCACATAAGATTTATCTCAACAGGGTATTCTTTAAAGTCTAATACAGGTCTGTTTCAATATCTTGTATGACCTTACAGAAATCAATAAATCTATTATATGTATTTTTTCTGGTTAGTATTCATATTGCCATTGTTCCAAACTGCTTTTATAACTGTTTTTCTATTGAATACAAATTTACTTATTTCATTGCAGTGCTAAATTAATTTTGCCTCATTGTAGATTTTAGTCCCATGTCTATTTACTGCTAATCTTGTGTAATGAATATTGGGATTCCAAGGCATTTGTTCTCCTGGCTGCCACATGTTGCTTACTGATGGCTCACACTGAGTCCATTCTACTCAGGATTGCCTGCAATTGACTATTAAGCCTCATGGAGATTATGTGCACTCCTAAAGGGAAGTTCTCATGGAATGATTCAATGATATAAGGGATTCAAAGACCTGGCTGTCTTTCTTTAAATATATTTCTCAAAGCCAAACCAACTTCACAGCTTTCCACAGAATTGCGCTGAGGCCTTGAGGAACTCACACTGTGTTTCACAATGATTGAACTAATTTACACTCCCACCAACAGTAAAAGCTTTCCTATTTCTCTACATCCCCTCCAGCATCTGTTGTCTCCTGATTTTTTAACAATCTCCATTCTAACTGGCATTAGATGGCATCTCATTGTGGTTTTGATTTACTTTTCTCTAATGACCAGTGATGAGCTTTCTTTCATATGTTTGTGGGTTGCATAAATGTCTTCTTTTGAGAAGTGTCTGTTCATACCCTTCACCCACTTTTTGATGTTTTGTTTGTTACTTGTATTAAGTTCTTTGTAGATTCTGGATATTAGCCCTTTGTCAGATGGATAGATTGCAAAAATTTTCTCCCATTCTGGAGGTTGCCTATTCACTCTGATCATAGTTTCTCTTGCTGTGCAGAAGCTCTTAAGTTTAATTAGATTACATTAGTCAATTTTGGCTTTTGTTGCAATTGCTTTTGGTGTTTTAGTCATGAAGTCTTTGCCCAGGCCTAGGTCCTGATCTTATGTTTTCTTCTAGGGTTTTTATGATTTTCTTCTTGGAAACACAGAAAATCACACCTATTGAATTGAAGGGAAGAAAAAGCTGAATATCAGGCCCAAACCAGGTATTGCCTAGGTTTTCTTCTAGGGTTTTTATGGTTTTAGATCTTATGTTTAAGTCTTTAATCTATCTTGAGTTAATTTTTGTATAAGGTGTAAGGAAGTGATCCAGTTTCAGCTTTCTGCATATGGCTAGCCAGTTTTTCCAACACAATTTGACCCAGCAATCCCATTACTGGGTATATATCCAAAGGATTAAAATAATTCTACTCTAAAGACACATGCACATGTATGTTTATTGCAGCACTGTTCACAATAGCAAAGACTTGGAACCAACACAAATGCCCATCAATGATAGACTAGATTAAGAAAATGTGACACACATACACCATGGAATACTATGCAGCCATAAAAAAGGATGAGTTCATGTCCTTTGCAGGGACATGGATAAAGATGAAAACCATAATTCTGGGCAAACTAACACAGGAACAGAAAACCAACAACGCATGTTCTCACTGTAAGTGGGAGTTCAACAATAGAACACATAGACACAGGGAAGGGAACATCACACACCAGGGACTGTTGGGGGGTGAGGGGCTAGGGGAGAAATAGCATTAGGAGAAATACCTAATGTAGATGACGGGTTGATGCGTGCAGTAAACCAACGTGGTACGTGTATACCTATGTAACAAACCTGCACACCCAGCACATGTACCTCAGAACTTAAAGTATAACAACAACAAAAGAATGGCTGAGGCATCCATTGTGAATGCCATGCAGTAGTACTGAATGGTAACACTTCCACTGAATCGGGATGGAAGGCAGTTACAGAGAATGCAGTGGTTGGGGCTATGTCAGGCATTTGAGAAGTTTGGGACAATGAATAATTACTGGACTATGGAATAGAATGGCTCATGTGGAGTGATACTATGTTTTACAGAAAGAAATGAAACACTTAGAGCAATTCATTATTCATTTTGGTCAGAGACTGAAGTGTGCACAACCTTCTTGGAAACACAGAAAATCACATCTATTGAATTGAAAGGCAGAAAAAGCTGAAGACCAGGCCCAGAACTTAATTATAAGGATGCTAGGTATCTAAAGATGTCTAAGTTTTCAACCTCATAAAATCTGCTATGCTAAAAATAACAGGTTGGATAGGTATGGCATCCTGAGACTTGAGATGGGAGACATCGGGCTGATTCTGTTGACAATCTTGAATCCCTAGTTTTCTCTGAATGTCCTGGATCTGCAGATGTGCCCCCTTTCTGTTAAGAACTAGCACTCTGCATTGTTTGAAAACAATGTGGGGGACTATGCTGTAAGATGAAAATGGTGCTGTAATTTTGTACAAGATGAAAATGGACTGCTGCTGACCAGTTCCCCAAGTCTGATATAGTCCTGAAAAGTGGCAATAAAGGAAAATTAAAGGGGACAAATTTGTGAGGAACACGTTATCATTCACATTGCATGAAAAAAGAAGCAGGGAGTGTTTATAGACTCAAGAGCATTGGTGAATCGTTTGTCTGGCTGTTCATGGGCCTTGAAGGATCAAGACTGGCATGTCAAGGACAGGGACACCTTATGAAGTCATGTGCATTGATTTATGGGAGTGGGCATAGAGTGAAGGTCTTAGGATCCCATGTTTAATGCCTACTGGAGAGCGTTAATCACAGGATAGGTATAAACATAGACAGGAGGACTTGGCCATATGTCAGGCAGCTCTACTCTTATCCACTCCAGAGGTGGCACAGTCGGCTTGTGATCAGATGAGCCATTGTGGCAGAGAAAGGGGCAGCACACGAGACCAATGACATGACCTTTCACCCACCAACGCTGATCTAGCTGATCCTTTGCTGAATGCCAGTTGGCCAGAATTAGAGATCAATGCTGAGCTCTGTATAGGGTGCTACTCTTGAGAAGACCAACTAGCTACTGTGGCAAGTTGATTACAATGTATCTGTTCTGCACCAGAAGAGGTAATAGTTGCCATTGAATGGAACCGTCATATACTTTAGGCATCTGTGAGCTCCTGCTCACAGAGCCTGTGTCAGCACCACTCTCTGAGAGCTCACAGAGGATTTGATCTTCTGACACAGGATCACACTTAATATTACATTGGACCAAGGAATAAAATTTGTAGCAAAGGAAGTATGACAGAGGATATATCCAGCCATTCTACTATATACTGTACTATCCTGAAACTGGGGTCTGAAGTAAATTTTTTGAAGCTGCAGATATCCTTCGATAATGGGGCATGAGCCTCCATAATATAGTACACACATGAAATTAGTGACAGTTCTAAGGAATTGTGTTTCCAAAAGGGAGAATATATTGTCTGAGAATCCAAAGTGGAAATAGGATTGGCCCTGCTTCTCATTGCTCCTAGTGACCTGCTTAGGGGAATTTGTACATCTGGGCCACATAACTCTATGCTTTGATAAAAGGTCTTTATTCTGTGGAGCAAATTTACTACTAGTTAACAAAACTGGGTCCCATTAAATTTTAAGTGACATCTGCCACCCATTTCTTTGAGCTTCTTGTGCTCAAAGGAAAAGAAATATCTTTAGGAGTTAATAATTCTGACTGTCAAAAAGTTGGTAGGGCTGTTATTATGTAATGCAGAAGAGTTGTATCTGGTACCCAGATATATTAAAACCTGGGAATTCCATTCTATATGGAGAAGTACACCTATAAGGGCATGGTGGTCAGTGACTCCAAACCTCTCAGGAACAAGGCTCTGGATCTATCCACCAGGTAAGCTATGTAGACAGGAACATTGTTCGATAAGGATGAATGTGAGTCTAGAATGGATAACAGAGAAGGAAGATGATGGATATCAGTTGCAATCTTGTGGCCAGCAGTAACAGGTTTCATAGTTTATTCCACTAGGTTCTTACAATTTTTTCTAGGAACAAAACCAAAACAAATTCGAATCTTTGACGATAAAGTCAACACATTTACGAAGCAAGTAGCAATTAATAGTGCAAGGGAGGTACTTTAGTGGTTAATAAAGTGCATTGCCCAGATCACCCCATCAGAACTAAGGCAGTCATTCCCCAAGATGCTGAGAGCAATATCTACTCAAGGTTCCCCCTAAAGATTTGCCCTCGGCCAAAGAGAGCTGCCTAAAATTATGCCACCTCTCCAGGGCAAGCCTATATCCAATGACTAGCCAATGAGATGATGAACATTCTGGCTCCTTTTCTCAATGGTAAATAACTCCATCCTTGTTGCATGATTCCCCAGTGGAATCAATTGAAGACTTTATTGCAGCTTAGTCTCAACTCAAGTTTTCCTTCTGCCCATTTTTTTTTTCTTTTCTGCCTTTTTTTCTTCTTTCTTTTTTTCTGTTATTCTTGTTGCCTTTACTCCCTTACAGATGTTGCTCTCAGGGGCACTCCTTGGTAAAATTCCTTGATGCAAGTCTCCATTTCAGAGTTTGCTCATGAGGAATCTCAATGATAGTGCTTTGTTATTTTTTAAAAGTTTTTCTATAATACCTTATTATTATTTCTATTTTATCTCATAGCTAATAATACTTTTTTATTCTACTATAAAATATGTATCTGTTGCAAATTAAGCTTGGTGAATGCATATTCTTCTGTAATTTATATCTTCTAGTCCATTGCATATTTTTGATTCAATACTTACTCTTAGCTCACTGACTAATCTTATGGGAAACATTTTATCTGATTTGTGCTTTTCCAAAGAACCCTATTTATTTTAGCACCATTATATTATCTATTAGGATTATATATCATTTTCTAATAAATTTGGGGTTCAAGTTTCTTCAATTTCATTCTAGGAGGCAGTTGTTTAAAATTCATGCAGAGATGTTACTCTTCTGCTTCAGTGCAGGTTTCATTAAATGTATAAATCAAAAATGTCGTTTGCAGGCCAGAGCAAATCAAGATTCAAGTAAGTAAGTAAAATATTGCTCTTGGCAGGGCTGATGGATTTTCTATCCATTGTCTTTATCAATTTCTACATATCAGAATGGCCTCATCCATTTTTCAGTTTTACACAGTACTCTGTCCATCCTACTGAGATCTACTGAGCATCTTATGTAAGATGCAAGATTATCCATGCCCCCAAAACACATGATGCTGGTAACAGCTAAGTTTATTAGTTATGGTAATTAATAAGGAGAGAAGAGAGTGCAGAGTCTCTCATAGTTGTTACCCAGGGTCATGTGGTTGGTGGTAGTTATGCATACAGGTCTGCAGGAGCCTCAATTCTTGCCTCCTCAGAAAAGAATTTGGTTGAGGGGCAAAAGGCACAAGGGAGACAGAGGCAAGTTTTAGATCGGGAGTGAAAGTTTATTAAAAAGCTTTACAGAGTAATTTACAAAAAACAGAGGAAAGTATACTTGGAAGAGGGCCAAGTGGGTGCCTTGAGAGACCAAGTACCTGGATTGACATCTTGACTCAAGGTTTTATACATTAGCATACTTCCAGGGTCTTTGTTATTTCACTTCTGATATCTTATTAGGAAATGGCTGATCACCACCTCAGGTGATTTCTATCTATGAGGGCCGCCGTTCCCTGGCAGCAGCTGTGACTAATTATTACTTTAGCTAGCGAGTTAACAACTGCCTGACCATCACGTGATGGTAGCCCAATACTCCCAGTGTGTGTGTGTGTGTGTGTGTGTGTGTGTGTGTGTGTGTGTGTGTGTCCGCCCGCGTGCGCGCCCTCTCCTGCTCTGCTCTTACCTGACTAGCTACCTACTGATGTAACACCAGTAGCCTGAACATTCAGCAAAGAGAACCTTAAGAGGGAGGAAATCTCTCCTAATATGAGCTCCATACTTGGGTGTTGGTCTAAAATGGGTCTATTGGTTTGCTAGAGCTGCCATAGTAAAGTGTTACAGGCTGTCTGGCTTCAATAAGAGAACTTTATTGTATCACAGTCTGGGAGACTAGAAGTCCAAGGTGTAGGTGTTGTAAGTGAGGCCTTTCTCCTTAGCTTGCAGATGGTTCCCTGTGTCTGCACATGATCTTTTCTCTGTGATTGTTTCCAATTCTCCTCTTCTTATAAGGATACCAGCCAAATTGAATTTGGGATTACCCTAATGACCTCACTTTAACGTAATTACCTCTTCAAAGACTATCTCCTGAGGTACTGGGGGTTAGGACTTCAATGTATGAATTTTGGGGAGGACACAACTTAGCCCACAGAAAGGGAGGAGGGAACACCTACTTACTCTTTCAAGTAACAAGAAATAGAAAAAGGTCCCACTCTGGACCCAGCACAGTGCTGGGGAGAAGGCATACTGGGGTGGGTCAAGATCTGCATGCTGATGTGGCAAGCAGAATATTCCTTTTTAAAGTTTCCTTTCTTGTTAAAGAATGAGTGTGCTAATAACTTTGTTAAGCCCTATCCTATATAGCTGTTAGACATGCCATGCTTACAGACACATAGTACATTTTATGTCCTTGTACTTTAACCAAGATATCTGTGCTGGTTGTGCTCACAGGCATGTCCCAGCTTTTCATTGCTTTTACCTGTTTAGAAAAGTTTTAAGTTGTTAGCTAATTGGGTTTTAGTTTAGATTGTGAGGTCTGGCCCCAGCCAACGGAGATTAAACACAGCAGTAAGGACAACCCCAAATGCGTAAGGGATAAATTTGTGTGTTTTCCTTTGTTCATTGTACTCTCATGGCACGATGGCTAGCGAGGGTAGCCTTCCTGTAGTCCAGGAAGTAAAGACTGTGTTGCTGAAAGATCCTTTGTCTCAGTGCTGATTTTTCTTTGTGGCACCAAGCATCTATTTCCAACACTGAGAATCCCAGGAATAGTGATGATATTGCCCCAAAGCCCTGCTGTCTTTCTGCAAAATGTCTTGCTGTAGGTGAGCTGGCTTGTTGCCAGGCATCAGGTGATGGGAAGGAGAAAAGTCCCCCATAGACAACTAAAACTGTATATGGATTTGGTTCCTTTCACACCTGCTATATAACAGGCACTATTTCAGGCTATATATCAGGCACCATTGATACCTGCATATCTGGTGGGCCATTTACTTGTAAATTTAGAGGGGCTTCCATAGGGAAAGATGTTCACTAATAGAAGGGTCCTAGGGTATCCCTAGGGCAGTCTGTGTTGGTTCTGGTTCCAGGTGGCCACAGTAGCATAGCTTCATTCAGCTTCCTCAGCTGTGATCAATGTCAGCAGTGACTGGGGGCACCTCAGTGGCCGAGGCTGTACAAGTTCATGGCAGTGATAGTGGAAGTGTAGGTTGTTAGGGTTCTCGGTGGCAAGGGATTTAGTTGTCCTTTCATTCTCATTTTTTACCCAGTGAGGAGGCTTGGTTGGAGAGATCCCGCTTGGTGTCTGGTCTTATGTGACCCACAGTGGCCACAGCTACACTGTGTTCTAGGGTGTAGGAGAGACTGTGAAGCTGTTATCCCAGGCTCGGTGTCCTGTTAAACTACTTATCTCATGGCACCTGTGTTGTGGGTGCAAGTTCACTCTCTGAGGCATGGGTAGATGCAGCTCCCCCACAAAGCCGTGGGATGTGACTCTGAGGCACTCCCCAGTAGCTTGGGCCCAGGAAGTATAGATACAGCTGTGACTGATCTTGGGAGTCATTCAGCAGCACTAGCACAGCTCCAGGGAAGAAAAAGTGTTTCAGAGGCTTGGGCCCTGGGGAGCTGGGCACAACTTTGGCTCTCAGAGCCAATAGGGCACAGTGGTAACTTGAGCACCCAGGGAGGAGCTGTTGCCTAGTGATGACTCTGGATGTTGGGAGGTGAGACCCAGCAGATACCCAGGCTCTGCCAGTCTAGATTCAGTGGTAGCAGGGACTCAGGAAAAGTGAAGCACAGTGGTGCTTTGGGATCTGAGGCGGGGAGCAGCACAATGATGACTCTATTCCCCAGGGATGTGGGGTGTCTCAACAGCTCAGACTCTGGAAGGGCTAGGCCAAGTCCTAGGGCACAGGGTTTGCTCAGCCCAGAGGGTGAGGTGGCACAGCCCAGTCAAGGCTTGGCCTCTCTGGTGGTGGGGCACCATATCAGCTTAGGGGTAAAGGTGCTCCACCAGACCAGTGCTTCTGGTCACCAGGGAACAGGGCACCATGTTGTCTGGGGCACCTGGGGTGCAGCTGCTTTGCTGGGCCAAAGCTCAGATTCCCAGGGGGGCTGGGTGCTATGTTGGCTCAGTGCTGGATTTGTGGCTGCTTCACTAGACTAGAGCTCCTGGTTCCCCAAGAAGTGGCCTGCCAGTCAACTCAGGCTGCAGGGGGTATGGATGCTCTGTGGGGCTGGTGCTCCTTGTCCCAAGATGGTAGGGTGCTGTATGGGTTCTGGTGTGAGGGTCATGACTACTCTGCTGGGCTGAAGCTCTAGTTCCCGAGGGGTTTAGGCAAGGGGTGGGTGGTGGTAGCAGCTGCTTTGCAGGTATGAGGCTTTGAGTAGCTGTGGGTTGGGACTGCAGATGGGACTGGGGGAGATAAAGTGCCTCTGAGGCAATCTGGCTGCAGCAAGTCAGCTGGGGAATGGTGCACCACTGTGCATGTGAGCAGGTGAAATGATGGAAGACCTTCAGAGATGCAGAGATCAGTGGCTAGTGGCCCCTGGAGCAGGATACCTTCTAGCAGTGGCTCCACTTTTAAGATGGCATGTGCAGTGACAATCTGGCCACAGGAAATGAGGCATAACCCAGGCTTCTTCTCTGGAGTAGTGCTTCCATTAGAACTTCAGGCAGCTCCCTAAGCTGGGCTCAGGGCCTGCAAGGACTACAGAATCCTCCAGTAGCAAAGGTTGTAGGTGTCCTCTGCAGTAATGGGGCTGCTGGGAGCCTCCTACTCACCTTTTCCCTGCAGGGAGAAGTCTCTCCTGGTTGTAAGCTGACACCTACCAGATAAGTTAGGCAGGTAGAGGAGGTGGATGTTTCTTTCCATTTTCCTTGGGGCCATCCTGAGTTTCTGTGCTCCACAGGGTTTCTGCCACTCCCTTGCTATACTCTGGCACGTTCCTTTAGTCACTCTGGTCAAAATGTAGTTGTTTCCTGTGTTGTTCCTTTTTTGTGTTCGTGGGAGAGGAGCATTTGCACCTTCTTGCTCCTTTATCAGTTTATTATAAAGGATATTTCAAAGGATTTTAATAAACAGCCAGAGGAAGAGATGTATAAGGCAAGGCCTAGAAGGGTCCTTAGCACAGGAGCTGCTGTCTTAGCGGATTTGGGTGCATCGACTTCCTGACATGTGGATGTATTCGCCAACCTTGAAGCCTGGCACGTTTTGTTCAAGAATTTTTATAGAGTTTGATATCCAGAGTTGTATAGGGTTTGACCCAGAGGTCAGTGGGGGCGGGCTGAAAGTTCAACCCTCTAATCCTCTAGTCACTTGGTCTTTCTGGCTGTGACTGGCCCCATCTTGGGGCTATCTGGGGGCCCCACCCAAAGCAAACTTATTAGCATAAATTCAGGATTTATCAAAGGGGCGTATTGTGAATAATAAAAGATACCCCTCTCACTCAGAAATTCCAAACATGTTAGGAGCTCTTTGACAATAACCAGGGACAAAAGCCACATATATTTCATATTAAACCACAGGTACTCTAGCCAGAAACCATGAAGCATTCCAGCTGACCTCACC
>PVKV010033164.1:0-18989 GCA_004027835.1 Alouatta palliata
CCACCCATCCATCCATCCATCCATCCTTCCATCCATCCACCCACCCTCTGCATCCATCCATCCATCCATCCTTCCACCCACTAATTCATGCCTCTGTCCACCCATCCACCCATCCATTAGCAGCAGCTAATCCATACAGGTCTGCAGCAACTTGATTCTTGTCTCCTTGACTCCTTGGAGGAAAGAATTTGGCCAAGGGCATACGGCAGAGTGAGAGACCCACGCAAGTTTTCGAGCAGGAGTAAATGTTTATTAAAAAGTTTTAGAGCGGGAATGAAAGGAAGTAAAGTACACTTGGAAGAGGGCTAAGTGGGTGACTGAGGGATCTACGTGCTCTGGCCCTTGACTGGGGTTTTATACATTGGCATGGCTCTGGGGTTTGTATTTCTTCTCCCTCAATTCTTCCCTTGGGGTAGGCTATCAGCATGCACAGTGGCCTGCCAGCACTTGGGAAAGGCTGCATACACAGTGGGTTTACTGAAGCTGTGCACATGCTCACTTGAGGTGTCTTTCTCTTACCAGTAGAGTGTTCCCAGAGGAAGGTCATGTACCAGTTAAGCTGCCAGAGGAAGGTCATGTACCAGTTAAACTCTGTCATTTTGCCTCAGTGCACATGCTTGAGCCCACTCACCCAACTCCTGAGATCTTATCGGGAAGCTGCTGATGATCAGTTTTAGGTGTTTTCTATCTATTGGGAGACTGCCTTTCTTAGCGCTGGCTAAGACCAATTGTTATTTTAGAAAAGCAGTTTAACAAGCACCTGACTGATGCTCATGCCTGCCTAACTACCCACTCTGAAACATCCATCCCTTCACCTACCCATCCATTCATCCATCCACCCATCATCCTTCCATTCACCCACCAACCCACACACCCGTCCATCCACCCACCCACATATTCATACATCCATACACTCATCCATCCACCCATCCATCCATACATGCATCCATCCTTCTACCCACCCACACATTCATCCATCCATCCACTCACCCATCTATCCAGCTACTCATTCATGCATGTAGCCACCCACCTACCTACCCATCCATCCACTCACCCAACCATCCACCCACCCACGCATCCATCAACCTACCTATCCATCCATACATGCATCCACCCTTCTACCCACCCATACATCCATTCATCCATCCACTCACCCATCTATCCATCTACTCATTTATGCATGTAGTCAGCCACCTACCTATGCATCTATCCACTCACCCAACCATCCACCCACCCACACATCCATCAACCTACCTATCAATCCATACATGCATCCGTCTATCTTTTCACTCTTCCATCCACCCACCTACTCAGCCATCCATCCATCCATCCACTCATCCATGGTTGGTTCCATGGAACTTATCCTATGTGACAAGTCTGAACTCAGTGTTGGAATCATGGGAGAGGCAAGATGGAACAGGCTGGCTTCCTCATACCATTAACCCTATGGGGAGAAGGCAGATGGCAAACTCACTTACATGTTACATTTCCTAAAAGAGGAAGGGGAATGTCAAGCTAGAGAGTAATAGAGCCTCCTGCTGTGGACACAGAGGTAATAAAGGCCTCTATGATGAGCTAAGACCTGCAGGAGCAGAAGCAGCCACGTGAAAACAGGACAGGAAGGGGGCCTGTGGCAGAGGAGTAGCTGGTGAAAGTTCCCTTAGGCCGGGCAAAGATGTTATGTTTTGAGGAACTGAGAAGAGCCCATGGGCAAGCCACCGGCCTGTATTTCTCCTCTTTCCCTGTGTGCCTGTCTGTGTTCCATAGTGATTGTGTCAACTCCAAATACATTTATGCCTCACCACTGCCTTTAAGTTAGAATAAACAGAACAGAAGATAAATCCTTGATGACCCTGCAAGTTGCCCTCTTTCACTCTGTATCTCTCATTTCTGTCTCTCTCTGTCTTCCTTCGTTGCTCTGTATATCTTTTTGTCTTATTATTTCAACAAAGGCTCTTAGGGTCCATCTACTGTGCTGGAAACTTTCTTCTCACCAACCACTATAAGTTACAGCATGTTTTCCACACCTTATTACAAAATGCTATAGCTCATTCTCTTACTGCAGAATACTCTTTAATATGGGTGCCCTATTTTTAGAATTTAAAATTACTGTCAATTGCCATTTTTTTTAAATTTATGAAGAAAAGAGATTTAATTGACTCACAGTTTTGTGTGGATGATGATGTTATTGACCATCACTAACAATTACCATTTTTCTCACAATTACAATTAGTATTTCACAAATGAGTTTTGTAACAGGGCAGGGCATTAATGAATTAAATTATTCTGTAATATGAATGAGAAATTTTATTTATTTATTTTATTTGAGGTAGAGTCTTACTCTGTCACCCAGGCTGGAGTACAGTGATGTGATCTCAGCTCACTGCAACCTCCACCTCCTGGATTCAAATGATTATCCTGCCTTAGCTTCCCAAGTAGCTCAGAATACAGGTGCACACCGCCATACCCATCTAATTTTTGTATTTTTGGTAGAGATGGGGTTTCATCATGTTGGCCATGCTGGTTTGACCTCAGGTGATCAGCCTGCCTCCGCCTCCCAAAGTGCTAGGATTACAGGCGTGAGCCACTGTGCCCGGCTAAGAAACTTTATTTTTAATGGACCCGCTTAGATAGTTCTTAATAATGGCTGTATCAAAATACATGCAACTTTTTAGATGGAAGTAGCTTTTTTTCTACAAACTTAAGAATATTTCAAATCATCTTCTCTCTAATCTTTTGAATTACACGAGTGAGAAACCGATTACAAGTGTTTCAAGGAGAATATGACCCTGCATTATCTGGTTGGGTATGATGTAATCAGAAGGGTGCTTGTAAGTGGAAGCAGGAGAGCCAGAGTCAGAAGGGTGATGTGAGGATGGACGCAGAGATTGGCAGGATGGCCTGTGAAGATGGAGGAAGGGGGCCAGAGCGAGGAATATGGGTTCTAGAATCCGGAAAAGGCCTGAAAGCAGAATCTCCCTCCTAGGGTTCAGAAGGAACGAGCTCTGCCAACACTTGGCCTTTAGATTAATAAAACTGCAGGATGCCCAAGAAACTTCTTTCTCACACAGAACACAGTCAGCATGCTCCATGACATGGGCGGGTTTGTTGAGAGTTGCGGGAGACTGCGAGGCCTCTGGCTGAGACAGGCCAGGAATCAGGTGGAGCAAGAAGGTGGGTGGACAGGACCTGATTTTCAGGGGTGTAAATGTGAGGCACCGATGAGATCTCCAGGTGGAGACAGAGGGAGGAGTTTCTCCCATGGCCAGAATTCATGGATCCAGGAATCAAGGGGTGGAAGTGGAAGTGGCAGCACTCACCATCACCCCTAGTGATCCACCAGCAAAATTGTTGCTTCCTGTTCCTGTGACATTATGGTCTGCCGGCCTAGAGGTCTTAGTTCCAGCGGGAGGAACACTGCCACCAGGAGACACAACAACGATCCATTAAACTGGAAGTTCAGGTGCCACCTGGACACTGTGGGCTCCTCCTACCTTTAAGTCAACAGGCTAGGAAGGGAGGTACGGTGTTGTCTGGGGTGACTGGATCAAACTCTCAAGATGAAATCAGTCTACTACCCCACAATGGAGGCAAGGAAGAGTACGTATAGAATACAGGAGATCCATCAGTGTGTCTCAGCATCACCAGGTGTTGTACCCGAGTGAGTCAAGGAATGGGCCACACTCTGAGAATGAATTACGAGTCCTTTATTAAGCCGGTGACCAAGAGTGGCCAACGCCCAAAATTCCCCCTGGCCCCGAAGAAAAAGTCAGGTGGTGTTTTATACACTAGTTTTAATAGGAAGGGGGGAACCTAGCTGAAACAAAGTTTTCACACAGGCAGAGAAAGCAAAAAGTCAAAAGAAAAACTGATACATAAGAAACAACACACTGCCAGGTGTGAGGAGTACAGCTGCCACGGAAGACACACAACTCACAGATAAGGGGGCTCTGGGCACTCACGGCAGCTGCACTCCCAGGCTCTGTGGACACCGCTTCACTCGGCCACTTATCAGCAAAGGCATTTCTGGGTGCTCAGTCAGCCTGACCTTGCTTTATACCTTTATACCTTGCACCTTGACGGGGAGAAGGTTACTAAAATGTAGAAGCCAAGATGGCGTCTGTCCGGCCCAAAAAGGCTAACATAAAGCTTGAACAGCTTTTAGTCAGGAAAAGGAGAGTTAGTCTTAGCTGGAAAAAGCAGGGTATCACACATGCTTGTGATTAAGGTCACTGGTCAGGTCAAGACAACGGGTGCTCAGATCTGGAGGATGTAATGCTGATGCTCAGGGAAGACCATTTCCGTGGCGGTCAAGGTGGTTTCTCTTGGTGAACTGTTGGCTTGCGTTTCTGATATTGCTGTTGTTATAAACAGTGTTTACCTGACTTCAATGTGAACTCGACTGGTCACGTTCTTTCCTAAAATATGTATCATTCTAAAGGTTCACATGGCATCAGATTTTTGCTCAACTATCTATAATGTGTCTCCAACAGAATGAACATTTGCCTTCCTTTCCTGCATGCTTCCCCCCACTGGCCTGAGCAGTGTTCCTGTGGGTCCCATCCGTGTAGCGGGTGGGGCAGGTGACACAGGACCCGACATGGGGTGGAGCTGTGCCAAGTGCAGGGTGGTCTCATGTGTGCACTGGGGTGGGTGGGCCCTGGAAAGAGGAGGTCATTCTCCCGGGCGACCCCCATGCCGCAGGGGAGAGGTTGGCTGAGTGGCAGGGGGGAGGATGCATAGACAGCGGGACAGGCCTGCTGCTGAGTCAGCGAAACCCCTCACTCCCGAAGGCATGCAGGGGGAGGGCATGGTATTCACTGACCTCACACTTATCCGTCCAGGAACGTTCACCCACAAAAGACAAAATATACTGAGACAGGCACAGGAATGGATTGCTCGCGTCTTTGTGTCGGCCGAATGGAGGAAATTTCTAAGCAGATTCACAGAAAGGATATCAGGCTGTGTTTGGAGAAAAGGGTGGGAATCCTAAACACTGTCTGTCAAAGCAAGGCAGCTAGAACACAGCCGTATTGAGAAAAACGCCGCGTCTCAGTACCGCTCAGAATAGCAGCGGGTTTCTGTGGGTGGCATGGGAAGGTGATGTCCTCTGTGGGCTTCGTCTTTGAAATTCTCTGTGACATATCTGCATTGCATCCTAAAAGTCAATATTATTGTGAATTTTAATTTAATATAAAATTTTATCTCATTCAGTTATTTATACATTGAACTTTCATTTCCCTTTACAATAACTTAGTGACACACCTAGCCCTGTTTTCCACCCTGACCAGCCTGTGCTGCTAAAGCCTGCTTTCTCTCCCACATCACGACCTACTCAGCTTCTCTTCCTGCTTCCATTCATGGAAATGTGGGGGCAGGAAGGGAGGGGGCCGCTGCCATTCACAGAGCTCCCACTGAATGCCAGAGAGCTTGCCCCACACGTCTACCTATTTTTCGAGTTGAATTTCATTGCATGCAGTGATCAGCCTCAGGGACTCAGTTTCCCACATACGGGAAGCTCGACCCCAGGTAGGGAGATTTGCTTGGTGGGGGATTTGAACCCAAATTCCTCTCACTGCAAAGCCCACAGGCATTCCCATGGGAACAGACGGAAGAGGGAGTAGCCCTGGATCACTGTAAACTCACTTTGGGTTTAGAGAAGGACAGATGAAGCCCATTGCTCAGTAGCTCACTTCTGGAGAAATGTCACGAATGTGCCCTTTAAGGAGCTGGTGGCAACTTCCGTTAATTCTGGGACCAGCGACCTCAGGTCAAGACCCGGCTGCTCACTCAGGTCTCCTCTCCAGGCCAGAGGCTCTGGCCGAGTCTGGGCTCTAAGTGGAGTCTAAGAAAATGTGGAAGGCACCAATGTGATTTTGAAGATTTATTTCAGAGTGAGCGTCAGCGACCTACAAGAACCTGGGACAGAGGCCAACGCCTCCCGTTTCCCCAAGATGTGAGAGAGGACCCAGTGCCTCCCGCGGACTTCAAGAAATGTGGACTCGAGCTTTGCCATCCCTCCTCCTGCTCCCGTTTCATAGATTTTGCTTTTATATTCTCTGTCTTTACAGAGGTCGGGAGGCTGAATTTTTCTTATTTGGGGTCAGTAACTGTCACTTCCTTAACGGTGGTGTTTCTGATAGTTCGCACATTTGTGGCGATCCCAAACAGCAGTGCGATTATGAAGGCGTAAAGGCGACCAAAGACCACCCTCAGGTACGTCGCCGGTTGTCCGCTTTGTGTGACGGAACGCATCCTTTTTGGAGGGGGCCCACTGTCGACACTCCCCCCGGCGCCGCTTCTCAGGCACTGGGGAGGATCCCAGCCGACGTGGCAATGGCAGTTCCTTCTGTTGTTGCAGACCCCTCTATGACTGCACTTCTCAGGGCGACAGTCGTAGCGCAGGGAAGCGATGGTGGTGCTGCACCGGCTGTTATTGCAGAAGTTTCCACGAACACAGGGAGTGCCGTCCATCACACGTCCAACGTCAGTTGTGCCCGCTCCACGGTGTTCATCCAGCCCAAAACACTGAGCCTGGCCTATCACGGAGTGATGGAATGAAGTGTGTTCCTGGAGCTGGGGCAGATGGGTGACGTTGGTGCACTGCAGCCTTCCACAGAACTTATCTATTCCTACGCAAGCCTGGTAAGCGTGAGAATCATGTTGTCGAGTACAATGTCCAAATCGGTAACTTTCAAGGTTTATATCATAGCAGCTCTCAGGAGCATTCTCAGCAGTGACACCAAAGATCGCCTTGCAGAGCAAACTGCGGTCAGTGCAGTTCCCGTGATAGCAGTAAGCTTCTTCAGTGCACGGGGTTCCATCCTGCACATAGACGTTCGGGGGGCATATCAAGGTGGTCCCACGACAGTACTCTGGAAGGTCACATACGTTTTGGATAGGTCTGCAGAGAGTCCCTGGCGGGGAGAAGCTGCAGTCTGTACAGCAGTCTCCTACGTGACAGCTGCTCCCCGGTGTGAAACGACAGTCACTTCCGCAACACCGACTGGTGTAACACTGCTTGAGGGAGCCACAGTCACACTGCTCATCCTCTTCCACGATCAGGTTTCCACAGCGAACTGTCGTCACGGTTTTACTAGACACAGGGGACAGTTCCTGGAAAATACACTGGGATCCAGTGGCATAACAAGTTTGCACCTGTCCGTAGGTACAGTTACTGAACGCATCTGTCATGCCTGGAAATCGCTGCATGATGCAGGAGGCCCTCCTCTGACACGTACAGTACGTATCGTCATAGTTCACACCGATACTTCTCATCAGTGACTGCATTATGATGACGGCTATCAATAAATAATGTCTGCTTAGAATACCAATGTGTATCAGGCCGTCATGGTGACACATTCTATACTGCTGAGGCGCATAGTTAGACTCATGTGGTCCGTCTCGAATAAGTAGTGTGGATGAATGAACACGAAAAGGAGTAAAAAAGGTTGTTCTGTAATAAGCAAAAATTGCACTGTTTGTCTGATACTCATTCACAGGGGCCGGGTCCCGATCATTATATATGGTCAAAAGATAAATATAGTACCGCAGATCAATATTTTGAGCAATGCTGTCAACGAGGCTGAACATCCGGACCACCTCTTTGGAACAAGCTGTAATATTGTTATATATTCTATAATATGAATTGGAACATTGAATGTGACCTTTTATTTTGCCTGTATGAGAACTATACAGGAAATTAGATAACCCGGGATTCATGCTGTCATTGGCTTCAGAGAGCAGGGGGTCTGTCTCCTCATTTTCACCATCTCTAAATGTGGGCCCCGTTGCGTTGGGCTCGGCCACTATCTGAGAAACAACATGTTCAAACCTGCGGGAATCCTGCAGAGGTTTGATTTCGTAGGCAAGGTCGTCCAGCTTCATGATGCCACTGAGGCCGCCATAGCAGGTGTCCACGGTGACCATGGACAGAGGCACCTCCTCCACATAGCCGAGGTAGTAGCAGTCTGGAGGGACGTAGGGGTAATCCATCTGCAAGGCGCCTTGGTCATCCTGAGTTGTCACCAGCAGATGTCCGGGCCAGAGAAGATGTTTTCTGCGCATGTGAAGGACGTGTCTTTGACCCCCAAAACGCAGTCTGTAGGACAGCCAGCCGGGAAACTGAAGGCCTTTGCCGCGGCGCGTCTCCCTCCTGGGGATCACCAGCTCGGAGGACGCGTAGTGCCACGAGGGACGGCCTTGAGAACAGCGGACCGGAGCCAGGGGCGCCCAGAGCCCCAGCAGCAAGAGGGTGGCCCTAAGGGCGACCCACACCTCTGCCGGCCTCATGTCCCAGCCCAGGGATATTCATCCAGAGAATGGGAAAGGACTGTCTTCAGGGAAGCCAGGCCCCAACCATCTGTGGTGGCCACGTCCTTCCCAGGGAGACCCTGACAGAGAACAAAGGGCCTCCCCGGGGTCCCTGAGGAGATGAGGTAACAGTCCCAGGGTGGGGCAGCGGGTGGGTCTGCACAGGATGGCAGCCGCTGCACTGCGGGATGAGGCGAGGGTCATGGCTGCGAGGGCTCACCTGGAAAGGAAAGGGCGAGGAGGGCAGCAGGGCTGTGTCTCTCTTACCATGCCAGTCTGTTCTGCTGCCTTCTCAATCTACAAAATAGTGTGGAGTGTTCAGTGACCTCGCCTGTGGCTCCTGTCATCCGTGTTACTCTGGGTCTCTCTGTGGGTGAATATTCCTCCTTCCTGTGACTCATGGCGCTTACTTCTTTGTCATGCGGAGGTAGACACTGCCCATGTTTCCCGGGAGGGCTGAATGCTTTTCTAGTCTTAATAGGTGCCCATCTCTTGTTCTTTTTGCTGTTTTGTCTTGTTTAGGCTTTGAAGGTCTGTTTGGGGTCACCAGATTGTGAAAGGATAATACCTTGGGCACCTTCAAGCTGGAAACACTCAGGGGAAATCTGCCTCCCACTCTATTCAAAGGAGTCCCTCTGCTGGCAGAGACAGACGCATATTCTGATTGCCTCCTTTGGAAACACTTATCAGAAACTCAAAAGAGTGCAACCCTCTGTCTGTCACCTACCTGTGACCTGGAAGCCCCCAGTCGGGAGGACTTGCTTTAACTTGTCTCAGCCTTTCTGGATGGAGCTAATGTTCTTCTTCCGCGTATTCATTGATGTCTCATGTTTCCCTGAAATGCATAAAACCAGGCTGTGCCTGACCTCCTTGGGCACATGTCATCAGGACTTCCTCAGGCACATCCTCGGCCGTGGCAAAATAAACTTTCTAAATTAACTCAGATCTGGCTCAGATTTCCTGGGTTCACGAGATGAACACTTGAGATAGGGTCACTTTTTCTTCTGCGCTATGAAAACCTTTGTGAATTATCATACTTTTTACCTCATTCACCTGTTGGGAACAGACACTAATCCTGACCCCATGGGAGCTCGGGTGCGGTCCCCGGGATGCTTCTGTGTAGTTCTCTCCTGGGCTTTGGTCATTTCTACAGATGGACGAGCTGATCAGTTCCCAGGAAAGGACCCAGGTGTCTCATGTCTGAGAACAAATATTTCACATATTTCTGTCAATTCTGTGATTGCTTTTGAGGGGAGGGAAAAATCCAAGGCCAGATCATATTCAGAAACACAAATTACTTTTTCTTCAAAACTGTAAATATTTCCCTTTCCTGGCAAATGTGGTCTCTCTGTTTAAACTTAATGTGATCGTGGTGTATTTCAAGGCTGTGTGTGTCACACTTGGTCTTGCGATGTCCCATGATCCCGTATTGCGTCCCTTTGAATCCCACCTTTTTATGACAGATGAACAGTTACGAATGAAGCCAGTTTCCCCTGTAGGAGTGTGCAGGTTGGACACACTTTCCCTGGGCCCTTAGGGTTTTCCCAGGAAGGAGAAGGAGAATATTTGACCTCTCTGAAGAAGGCTGCTATGAGTGACTGTGTTCTTCCTAAATTCATGTACTGAAATCCAACCCCTGCTCCTTCAGAATGAAATCACAGTTGGATTAGTGTCTTTAAGGAGGTGAATGAATTAAAGTGAGGTTCCTGGAGTGTGGCCCTCATACAATCTGACTGTTGTTGTGAGAAGGGAAGCAGCAGGGAGGGTGAGCACGCCCCGAGGGCCGGCCCTGTGAGGACCGGACAGGGAAGAGATGTCGTCTGCAGGCCAGGAGCCAGGCCTCAGAGGAAACCCACCCAGCTGGCCCCTGACCGTAGACTTCCACCCGCCAGAACTGTGAGGAAATCGGTTTTGTGTTGTAAGCCATCCGACCTGTGGTATGTTGTTATAAAAGCCCCATACACTGAATACGGCAGGTAATAGGAGGTCTTCTATAAACTGGAAGAGTCAGATGGCCACACAAACCTGGATGCTCCTGTTCAGACCTGAGCAGGATGATGGACCTGCTTTGGGACAGGAGAGGGGAAGAGATGAGCCCAGCATCCAGAACCAGGTGAGCCCATTCCTCAGCAGACCGACCCTGGGCCGGAGTTTGCACAGGTGTGAAAGAATTTGTCTTGGTCTTCAGGGGCTCCTGGAGTTGGAGGGAGGCTGGTGTAAACTCTCGCTCACACAGAAGAACACGTCATCGGTGTGCCTGTGTGTATGTGAATGGGGCACGTTTCTAGGGTGTGCTCATCCCCAAAGAAGAATTAATCAGGTCTCTAGGGCTAGACAGACGTTATGGCATTTGTGTATATTAACAACTTGGCTGGACCGTACATTAGGTTAAAATGCTCATGGGAAGACACACTGGAAAGAAACTCTTGTTACTGAAGGAAAAAACAATGGTAATTACTTAAATGAGATGCCTTTGAAGGTCACCAGTGACAGACATGGCAAGACGAGCTGACCCAGATCTCACATTCAGGATCGGGAAGGTTCGTCTGCTGGCTTTGACAATACCCTAGAAAGAGCCGAGAGTTTAATCTATTAATAGAGGGCACGCAGAGAAAGGAGAGGTCAAATTTGACAATATTGATTCTTCCCAACCACGAGCACGGAAGGTTTTCCCATCTGTTTGTGTCCTCTCGTATTTCACTGAGCAGTGGTTTGTAGTTCTACTTGAAGAGGTCCTTTATATCCTTTGCTAGTATTCCTAGGTATTTCCTTCTCTTTGTAGCAATTGTGAATGACAGTTCGCTCATAATTTGGCTCTCCGTTAGTCTGTTATTGGTGTGTAGAAATGCCTGTGATTTCTGCACATTGATTTTGTATCCTGAGACTTACAGTTGCTATTAGTTTCAGGAGATTTTGGGCTTTATCATTTTTTATTGCATCTATTTGTTTCTTCTGTCTTTGCTTTTTTACACTCTGGCTAGCAGTCTATCTATTTTGTTGATGTTTTTAAAAAAACAGCTCCTGGATTTACTGATTTATGAAGGAGTTTTTTTTTTTTTTTGTGTCTCTATCTCATTCAGTTCTGCTCTGATCTTAGCTATTTCTTGTCTTCTGCTAGCTTGCTTTTGAGTTTGTTTGATTTTGCTCCTCTAGTTCTTATAATCATGATATTAAGGTGTCAGTTTTAGATCTCTCCTTGTTTCTCATGTGGGCGTTTAGTGCTATAAATTTCCCTCTACATACTGCTTTAAATGTGTCCCAGAGATTCTGGTACATTGTGTCTTCGTTGTCATTAGTTTTGAAGAACATCTTGATGTCTGCCTCTATTTTATTATTTATTCAGTAGTCATTCAGGAGCAGGTTGTTCAGTTTCCATGTAGTTGTGAGGTTTTGAGTGAGTTTCTTAATCCTGAATTCTAATTTGATTCCACTGTGGTCGAGAGACCGTTTGTAATGAAAAAATTATTTAAATCTAAGTTTACACACACTCACACACACATTATATGTATATATATATATACATATATTCACACACACATATATATGTATATAAATATTTTTCTGCCACAGACACTGATATGGGAGTAAAAAGACAACTAGAGACTTGGAGAATACATTTGCAAAACACGTATTTGTTACGTTACTTTTTGTTAATTTGATAAGTAATTTATATATCGGGTATGTAAGCAAACTTACAACTGATCAAAAATAAACAATGCAATAAAAAAATCCAAATACCATAACAGACACTTCATCACAATTATATAAAATAATTAAACATGAAATTTTGATTAGAGACATGTGCACTTCAACAGCAGTGAGATATCAGTACTAATCTATTAGCATGGTTAACATGTGCAATACTCAGAGTGCAAATGGCAATGAGGATGTGGAAGAACAAGATCTGGCATGCACGGCTGGCATGAACCCGAGACTGTAACTGCACAAAATGGAAAGCATTAAAACACTTTGATATTTTACATAATGGAGGTAAATACAGAGTTAAAGTGTGATCTAGCAGCTGTGTCCCAAACTATTTACATCATCCATTCAAGACTTATGCTCACACTAATGTCTTCAGAGGAACTCTTACATCCATTTTATTAATTTGATTTGTTTTTCACTCCCTGAATTTTCCTTACAGAATAAAAGTTGTGTGGAAAATTTCCCAAATAATTAGAGTGCATATATATTTCTGATTTTCTTTTTCTTCATGACTTAACATCGCTTTCTAAAAAGGTCTTTAATCAAATAACTCCTGTCGTCTCCTCAGCCCCAGCACAGCTGCCTCCTCCCTCAGACTTCCTGATACTCTCAGGATGTGGTTTTCACACTGTGTCTCTCGCACAGTAATACACGGCCGTGTCCTCAGATCTCAGGCTGCTCAGCTCCATGTAGGCTGTGCTCATGGATGTGTCCCTGGTCATGGTGACTCTGCCCTGGAACTTCTGTGCATAGCCTGTGTTACCATTGATAGGGTAGATCCCTCCCATCCAATCAAGCCCTTGTCCAGGGGCCTGTCATACCCAGTGATTATTGTAGCTGGTGAAGGTGTATCCAGAGCCTTGCAGGAAACCTTCACTGATGCCCCAGGTTTCCCGTCTTCAGTCCCAGACTGCACCAGCTGGACCTGGAAGTGGGCATGTGTGGAGAGGACACAGGAGTGGATGAAATTCTTTTGGTTAAAAAGAGTCCCCTTCTCATCCGTGGGACTGGGTGGTCCTTTACCTGTAGTTGCTGCCACCAATAAAAGGATCCTCCAGGTTCAGTTCATGGTGAGGAACGGTTCTCTCAGCAGCTTCTCTAGAGGAGGGATGTGGCTGTTGGGTGGTGCTCTCAGGGCACAGACATCCTTATTTACCTCAGTGGATCTCATGTTATTTGCATATTCATAAGACAGAGAATTTCATAACTCAAGACCCGATCCAGAACAAGAAAGGGAGGATAAATAACACATTAGCCATACAAGGATGAGATACTGATGGTCCAAGTCCTAATCCCGCTTGAGGAAATGCATGACCTGCTCCATTTCCAAACACTCTGTGGACAGAGTTCCTTTCACTGAAGAACAAGCACCCTCTGGATACGTTCCTCACAGTGAGCTCACGCTTGATTGGCGTGGAGACAATCTGGGTCGTTTCTGTGACCATCACTGTCTATGACACTGAGCAGATGCCTTTGGCTCATCCCGGTCTCATCAGGCACCAGCACAGCCCACTGGTGACCCTGAGACAGTGACTGCAGGATGTCCCATGGACAAGCTCTGAGATCTGCTGGGGGCTCTTGAGACAGTGTCTTCAGCACCTGCCTGAGATCCTAAGATCTTCAATCGAAGACTCTTGGTTTACTGATTTGGCCTGTGATGTGTGATTGGAGCTCATTTTCTCATAAGACTGACAACAGCATCCAGGAATTGACATAGCAATTATGATTTCTTCATTAACTCCCAGCTCTCAAAATAATTTCCAAAGAATTTGTGCTTTGAATAAGTTTGGGTTTTATTTCTCACTCCATTTAAAATACACTTTAATGAGAAAGCTGTTCTTAGGTGAGGTGCAAAGCAGTGGAGAGGAGGTGGAGATGTCCCTGGAACTTGAATACCAATGTCGCCTCTGAAAGGCAGAGATCTCTCTGTGAGGACATCAATAAGCTCTGCTTTCAGGAATCTTTGGATACCTGGACAAGATGAAGAGTGTGATTTATTTTCATCCATCATGGTTAGACGGAAGCTTCCTGTCCCAGGAAGTGGGTGATTTTAAGTGAAGCACCTGAGAGCTGCCCTTCTGAGACATTTTGAATCCTGGGAGATCTTATGAGAAAGCAGTGGGTCATATCCATTCTCCTCAACGTGTGATCCTGAGGATGTGGCCTGACCTCTGTATACTTCTGTGTTAAAAGATGTAGACTGAGGATTGCAGTGACAATTTCATATGTAAACTCAATAATAGGTCAGCACTATTATTGGTGACTGGAGAATAGTCTCATCATCAAGATTACTGTGCTTATCTTTCCTGGGAACCAGGGAGAACCTCCGTGAGCCCACTCATCTGAGCGTACAAGGAACTCTGGGCCTGCCCTGACAGATCACACCAGTGACATTGGGCAGGACAATGATACTAAAGTCTAGTGTCCTCGTTCCTATGTTGACCCATCAAGCTTGATCCTTCTGTCTCTGAAAGGCCCTCTCCTCCACTGAATTGCATGAATATATCTTTGGGTGTGGGACATTGTAACTGTGGTATGGATATTAGTTTAGTGAATTACGTAATAAATAATCTGCCTCCATGGATGTTGGTAACAGGAGAGTCATCAGAAGCTGGGTGAGTCATATAATCAGGACAAACCTGGGCTCTCTTCTTAGGACTTGGAAAGAGTGGGCTGGGCTTCTGTGGGGCAACAGAGGGGAGGAGGCAGACCAAACATCCAGAACCAGGTGAGCTCCTTACCTACCAGGTGGTCTCTGGGCCTTCTGCAGAAGGACCTGTCCTCAGCTTGTGGGAAATGGTGAAGTTGGGGAAAAGATCAGAGTGATGAATAATTTTTGCTTATAGAGATAAAGGTGTCGTAGGCCTGTACCCATCAATGTGGGTGTATACAGGTTGCTAGGGTGTTCTCATACACAAAAAACAAGAAATTTTATTTGCTGGAAAGAGAACCAAAGAGCTTCTGAATTTGTAGGTGTTGTTATTCTCAAAAATGCCAGCTCTGTTTTAGAATGCTGCACCCTAGGAGCCAGGACACTGGCCCTCTGACCCTGCCAACCGAATGAGCTGCTGAGGCTCAGTTCTGGACAAGAGCTACTGAGAACCAGAGACTCACTTCTTCCATGGAGCCCCACCCATGGATGGAGGCTCTGCCCTGGGTGCAGCACCACTGAGGACGTTGGCTGCCTTGTTCCCAGCCCTGCTCCGATGACAGACGGTCCACCCCTGCAGGAACCGCATGCGGATAAAGTGGAAAGCTTCTCCTCAACCCTCCACTGAGCATTCAGTTCCTAGGCTGAGGGAGGAAAACGTTCATCTTTGTCTCCAGCTGCAGAACCTTACTTAGGAACTCTGTCCCAGGAAAGAGGGGGTGCTGGAATTTAGTCATAAAATAGAACCTTGAATCTAGTCTTAAATGACATAAGTTCATTTACAACAGAATGTAGGAAAGTCCAAACCCTGAGCATGTGCTCCCAAAGTGGAGGCTGTGGTGAAAGGAAGGCCCTTGGAAAGAGGTGGGTGATGCCTGGGAGAAGAAGGCTAAACTTCAGGCCTGCTGGCTTGCTGGAGAAAACCAAGGAGCGATCTGGAGGAGTTCTTCTGGGGTTGGAACAAACATCCGACGCTGTTCAGATGAGCCCGTGCTCGTGTGGTTCAGTTTGCGGTGCAATCCAAACCTTAGTGCATTGTTGAAAATAACATAATTTTCAATCTGCAAGTGGTGGAACTCAACATCTGGGCGTGGTTGGGAAACGGAGAAATCTCAGCCCATACAACTGACATCTGAGAATGGCAGTGGTACTTACAGCTGCCATTTGGTCTTTGAGACTGACTTCTCACAATTAGCGTAATGTCTGCAGTTCGCCTGTAATGGTTTGTGTATCGGTCGTTTGTTAGTTTTTATGCTGATAGTATTCAATTTATAGATGCTTTCTACTTTCTTTAGCCATTCAAATTTTGATACATTCATGTTATTTTTTAGTTTCTAAGACACACACACACACACACACACACGCACACATGGTTGAATATTTGCACAGAGGTTTTGTGTGAATATAAAATTGTATTTCTCTGAAGCAAATATTCAGGAGCGGGATTTTCAGGTCATGTGTTAAGGGCATATTTAATTTTATAGGAAACTAAAAGTTATTTTCCTGACTAGCTGTTTCATTTTGCATTCCCATTAGCAATGTTTTAGAATTTAGGAACCTGGTATGTTCATCAGCATTGGCATTATCCATCTTTCTTCTTAATTTCAGCTGTTCTATAAAGTGTGTAGTGGTATCTTATTGTGGTCTTGATTTGAATTTCTCTAATGAAAAATCCTGTTGAGATTCTGTTTATCTACTTATGTATAATCTGTACATCTTCTTTGATAGACTATTTATACAAACCTTTGTCTATTTTATCCATGGGTTGTTTGTTTTTTTTTCACTGTTGAGTTTGAGGTTTTTATAATTACACAGGTGGTTATATGATTTGCAGATCTTCTCATCTAAAACTTGACATTCATTTTCTTATAATTACTTGAGTAGAAAAGGTTTTTAAATTACATGAAGTTCAACTGATATTAATTTCATTTATTGATCATAATTTAAAATTTAATTTTCAAGATTTTTGCTCAACTGTTAATAATTTTATATTTTCAATTGTAATTGTTTTTATCTTTATTTGTATAAATTTAAGGGGTGTGAGTGCAAATTTGTTACATGGATATATTACATAGTAGTCTCGGCTTTAGTGGGCCCGTCACCCAAATGATGTACATTGTATCCATTAGGTGATTTCTCTTCATGCCCCCACCTTCTGCCCTCCCATCCCTCTAAGTCTCCAGTGTCCATCATTTCTCTCTCCATATCCTTGTGTACACATTGTTTTCCTCCCACTTGTAAGTAATAACTTGTGACATGTGACTTTCTGTTTGTGAGTTAGTTCACTAATTATAATGTCCCCTAGTTCTACGTATCTTGCTGCAAAAGACACAGTTTTATTCCTTATTGTGGCTGACTAGTATTAAATTGTGCACACATGCTATATTCTTTTATAAAATCATATGTTGATGGACACTCAGGTTCTTATATGTGCTATTGAGAATAGTTTTGTGGCAAATATAGAAGTGTGGGTATCTTTTTGAAATAATGATTTCTTTCTCTTTAGGTAGTTACCCAGTAGTGGGATTGCTAGAATAAAGGGCAGTTCGATTTCTAATTTTTTGGGAAGTCTCCATACTATTTTCTATAGAGGTCATACTCAACCACATCCTCATCCACAGTGCCTAAGAGTTCCCTTTACTTTCCAACCACACCAACATCTGTTATTTTTGACTTTTTAATCATAGCCATTGTGACTGGTATAGGATGATATCTCACTAGAGTTTTAATTTGCATTTCCCTGATGATTAGTGATGTTAAGCATTGTTTATATATCTATTGTCCATTTTTATGTGCTATTTGAAAAGTGTCTACTCATGTCCTTTGCTCATTTTAGTGGGGTTATTTGTTTTTTGTTGCTGTTGTTGAGTTGTTTGAGCTTCTTGTAAATTCTGCATATTAGTACTCTGTCAGGTGTACAGGGCGCAAGAATTTTCTATCAATCTGCAATTTGTTCACTCTTGCTGTGAAGAAACTCATTAGGTTAATTAAGTCTCATTTGTCTATTTTTTCTTTTGTGTTTTTGACTTTGGCTGGTGCTTTTGAGGTCTTTGTCGTAAATTACGTACCTAGGCCAATGTCCAGAAGAGTTGTCCTGGTGTTTTATTTGAGTACTTCTACAGTTTGAGGTCTTACATTCAAATTTTCAATCTATTTTGTGTTAATAACTTTTATGTTGAGGGTAGGGGTCCAGTTTCATTCGTGTGGATATAACTATCCAATTTCTACAGCATCATTTATTGAATGGGATATCCTTTCCCTGGTGTATATTTTTGTAAATTTTTGTTAACTTTGTCAAAGATCACTTGGCTCTAGATTATCTGGCTCAGCTCTGGGTTCTGTAAAACGTACCTGAAAGCCTTGATTCTCCTGGGACCTCAATACTGACCTGCTCACAGTTTGAACTCTGTTGACTCAGTGGGGTTCCTATAAGTGTAGTGATTCATTGTCATGCAATGGCTTTCCTAAGATTGTGGACAACTCTGTTTTTATGATCAAACATGAGCTAGGGATTTCATAAGCAATGTGTTGTTGAATTTTTCATTTCTTTTCCACGTTGCTCCTCGTACTTACTGAGATGGGTTTCTGATGTCAAGCTGAGGCATTTTCCTTTCCAACTGTTGGATTTTATACTGACCTGTGTATTTAGTGACTCCCTGTGTGGAAATAAGCTTCATCTATCACACCCACCCCATACAATTTTCAGAAATTTATTTGTGCACTGCAAGTGTGAGACGCTCCATGATGAAGACACAGTCCATCTGTCCTGTTTCATAAAATTACATTGTTAGTGTAAATTTTTTCTACAAAAAAAGATGCTGTCTGGATTTTAATAATATCTCCTGGTCTCTTAACTCCACATTCTTCTCCAACATTATTTCCTGCAGTTTAAGAATGGCATATGTTATAGATATTTGTGTTCAACCCCTTGGAAGGATATGAGCCCAAGGAACCAGTGGCCACGTATCAGTGATGCATCTGGCCCAGGTAACAGGAACCTTTCATGCTGAATCTTTGTCAAACAGGATACAGCCTCTGCTTACATGAATCACTAATAGGGTACATGCCATTTAATAGTAAAGAATAGGAAAACAGATAAGGCTGTGGGTCTGGTGGGGATGGGAAACACAGGCCCTGGCAGGAAACGGCATGTCAGCCACACTTTCCTGTTCTCAGAGGTGGGGAGGGAGCACCACTGAGAAGCAGCCTGGGTTCTTGTACAGGAGGCGCCCTGGGCTGTGTCTCTGTGGTCTCCGTGCACAGTAATAGGTGGCTGTGTCCACAGGGTCCATGTTGGTCATTGTTAGAACCACTTGGTTCT
>PVKV010033165.1:0-18991 GCA_004027835.1 Alouatta palliata
CATGAAGAAACCTAGAAGACACCACCTTAATGGAGTGATGAAAATTAACATCATTAATAATGGGGCAGATTGATACAATGTGCCTTCTGATAGGTTGTATCAAGAAGGATGAAATGTGCATGAATGATGAAGTGTAAAAGATGAACATTTCAGGAATTTGGGTAAAGTGTATAAGGGAATTTTTTTTACTACTTTTATAATTTTTTGTAAGTGATTTTATTTCAAAATGAAAAATGCTGCATTTGGTAAAAGAATAGGTAAAAAGGATGAGAGGAGGAGAAATGAGGATTCATGATGTGTTTTGCTTGAGTTATAAAATAGGTGGTGAATTACCTGGATGTTCTTGGCAAATCATTGTTGAGCAGATATTATGAAAGCAGAGCAAAGAATAGCTTTAAGAGGCAAGATAATAAGTTAAGTTTCACACATGGTGATATAGTTTGGCTCTGTGTCCCCACCCAGATTTCATGTTGAATTTTAGTTCCCAGTGTTAGAGGTGCGGCCTGGTGGGAGACAATTGGATTTAATGGTTTAGCACCAACTTCTAGTGCTGTCTTGTGATAAGAGTTCTCATGAGATCTGGTAGTTTGAAAGTATGTAAAACTTCCCTTTTTACTCTCTCTTTCCTGCTGCCACATGAAGATGTGGTTGCTTCTCCTTTACCTTCTGCCATGATTGTAAGTTTCCTGAGATCTCCCCAACCATGCCTCCTGTACAGCCTGCAGAATTGTGTGTCAACTAAACCTCTTTTCTTTATAAATTACCCAGTCTCAGGTAGTTCTTTCTTAACATTATTATACTTTAAGTTTTGGAGTACATGTGCGGAATGTGCAGGTTTGTTACATAGGTATACATATGCACGTTCTGCACATGTACCCCAAAACTTTAAGTATAATAAAAGAGCAGGTTTTCCATGTCATCATGGAATAGTAATTAAAATAATTTTAGAACTTACTCTTTCACGAGAATTAACTGAAACTTGTTTCTCTTAGCTTTAGGAAAAAATATGATATAACAAAGACACTATTTTAAAAGAGAACAAAAATAGGTAGCATAATATTGTAGATAAAGGTCTACTGAAGTGGTTAGTTAGTATGAAATTAGAAACTCAACTTCTGATTAGTAACATAGGTTGCAGCAGGAGAGGTCTCTGAAATTAGGGGTGGCTGTGTTATTAAAGTTGTTTTAAGAGAAGGGCATTTCTTAGGTGATTGCTATGTATTTAGGCTAAGTGAACCATATTTGAGGGGCAATTAATCACGATTCACTTTTCAAGTGTCTTATTTAGAACATTTCAATTAGTCATTTTTGTCTATTAGGGCACATCGGATACAACTCCAAATCCCGAGAAGAGGTCATCATCAGGTTTTTAGCAGTGGAGCCAGGTGGATGGCACAACTGAATTTTGATCTGAAGGGAAACCACTTGAGCCAGCACCCCAGGGAAATGTATTTCTCTGATACTGTCAAAATCAATGGATCTTTCAAATGTACTATTTTGTAAACAAGTGCCTGTTTATCCACTCTTTCCATTTTTTTTTATTCCTACTACTCACTTTCTATGTGAACTTACAGAAAAATCGTATCTATTTTCTCACTGAAGCCTGTGTTAGTTACTATGGTTTATTAAATATAGCTTGGACTCCATCCCCACTTCCCCCTCCCAAAACAGCTCCTGTAATAAGTCATAATACAGTTATTTAGTTATTTAATTATCTTTTGTTATATTGATTAAATATTCTTACAGGTTAGATGGTCATTTTTATGGATTTTATCACACTGTTGCTGACCAACAGCCTTGTGTCAAATGCATTGTAAACCTTAGGATGCTTTATCCTCTCTCTCTGTACCTTGCATTACTATACACACTAAATCCTTCAGGAACTGTTCGGGTATATACTGTGAAACTGGGAAGGTGTTAAGGGAGGAGCACCTTCTTATTTCTGCAGTTTCTTGGGAAAATTAGCTAGATGGTTTGTGAGGCTGTTCTACCTACTGTGTCATTTTGTGCCATGAAAAGCCTTCTGGTGTTAGTCAGAATATCCTTAAGAAAGGAAAAAAGCATGGAATGAAGAGGTTTATTGGATTCTCTCCTTCCTTTGGTGTCTTATTTGTAGAGCCAAGCTGCATAAAAAGAGCTAGGATAGATTTTTCCTCTTCCCTGCTGCCTCTTTCAGACCTGTAAATAAAGCATTCTGTTATTGATCTGCTGCCGGCACCTCCTGGAGCAATAGTTTTGGTCCATAATTCCTTTAAACCAGTTCTCAGCAACCGGACTCAGGTTGGCTCCCTTTTTCTTTAGTTAATCTTCTGGTATGTGAATGTAGCAGAGGAGTTTCTTTTAATAGACTCACGGTTTACTATTTAAGTCAAAACAAAACAAAACAAACAGACTGGGCAGCAGAATGCAGAGAGACACCACTGGCTCATGCTTGCAGTAGTCTCGTCGCTTAAATATATATTCTTATGTACCTGCTTCTAAGATCACTTATGCTTATTTGTTACAATGCGTTTAGCACAGGATACTCAATGTGTAGCAACAAAATTGATCTGCATTCCACAGAAATGTCATTCTTTACCTTTTAAAAGCCCTGACTTATATTATTTGGTTTGATTCCTACATTATTTTATTTGCTTCTTACATTATTTTGATCTTGGAGAAAGATGAAACCCAGAAAGTCGTGAGCTTCTCAGTGGGACAGGGCATACCAAGAGTGTGGTGTGGGCTTAGTGGTGAGGGTTCGGGATCCCATGGCCTTGCCCTCCTGAGGCTTCACACCACTTGCCACTCACCAGCACTCAGCAGCTCTTTTGTAGTTCAAGGAGAGACTCTGCTCCAGGTGTCTTTGGAATTAATAGCTCAGTCAACCAGGAGACATGATTTTCTCTTTCCAACATAACGAAACCAGTGCTTGAATGTTAAATTTTTGTTTCCTCATTTCTCAAGTGAGGAAAATATTTCTAGTTTTTCTGAGCATATGCTCAGCAATATGGAGGGGAGATACAAAGTATTAAATTCTGTGTTCTAGTTCTTATAGAGTTTTTAATCCAGCAAGGAAAATGAGGTATATGTCCTAACAGCAAACAACATTCGATGGGTGGTTATCAGCAGCATTACCAGTAGAAGACATTCTCCTTATAACAGTTTTATCTTTGACTCCCTGGATCACATAAAGAAGGCAAAAGGTAGTTTAATTCACCAGTGACTTTTTTTTTGACATTTTAAGATTATTCGAACAATGAAATCCAGCTGACCCTGTTTATATGTGTGAAAGAAAAGAAAAATATGCAATGATTCTTTTACCGATGAGGCCTTTTTCATATTATATTTTTGCAGTCTTCTAATTAGCTTCATTTTCCAACCACCATAACTATCTTTTTCATAAAATAAAAATTTTTGTTGACAAGACAGTTTATTTTCTCAGGAATTCCTCTCTTCCTCCTACTCTTTCATTGACACACAGCATCAGGTACTGAGCCCTTCGAACACCAGACCTCTCTAACCATTCTGTGCACACTATATTTTGATTTCTATAAGTGTTTCTTGAAGATTTAAATTTATATAATTTTCAAAAATAACAATAGGGAAGCTAGGTTCTTACCAAAAGGGAAAAAAATTAAGAGAGGATTTAGTGGGTTGAATTGTGGCCCCTTGGAGATATGTCCACATCGTAATCCTCAGAACCTATAGATGTGACCTTATTTGGACAAAAAGAGTCTTTGCAGATACAATTAGATTAAGCAGCTTAGGATGAGATCAGTTTGGAGTACGGTGGGGCTGAAATGCAGTGACAACGGTCCAATTATGAAAGAAGACACAGACAGATGAGGAGAGGTGCAGAGAAGGCCATGTGCAGACGGAGGCATCTTTATGCTGTTACAAGCCATGGGGACCTGGAGCCACCAGAAGTTCCAAGAGACAAGGATGGATTCTCCGTGAGAGGCTTAGGAGAGAGCATGGCGCTGCTGACACCTTCATTTCTGATGTCTGGACTCTGGAACTGTGATAGAATAAATTCTTGTTGTTATAAAGCTCTCCATTTATGGTAATTTGCTATGGCAGCCCTGGGAAACTAATGTAGAGAGTATTCCAGAAACACAGAAGACACAAGAGCTAGTCAGACTGGGCAGATGGGTTTTTAACACAAAACCCATGTTAAGATAGAGACACTGGGAGAAGAGTAGAATAAAAACTTTGCTTATCAGCATTTATGCCTATTCTTTCTTCTTCTCTCCTATTAGAGAAGTTTTAATCTCTAACCACCGTTCTGATTCTGATATTTTCTCAGGGACCTCAAAGGTACTAATATCCCTTCTCTGTTTCCTTTCTGTTTACCTCATTTAAAGTTTCATTCCTGTTAGCATTTAAATATAACCTTGTGAATTCCATTTAAAAACACAACAGAAAACCTTAATACAACATCTTGGGAAACTACACATATATGTATACACTGGTCAACTTCATTCTTTTTATACTGCCACCCAGTATTCCATAGCATGAATATTTCAGGTGTTTGTTTATTCATTGTATCCATTTCCTTTGTGAAACACATATGATGTTTCAACTTTTCCCCATTATAAATAGATCAGTGTGCCTCCTTTTTACATAGGTGGGAGTTTTTCATTAGGGTAGGACTAAATAGTGGTATTTTAGGTTATATGATGTACACATTTTAGGTTGTCACATGTATTTCCAAAATTCTACTTGTGTCTGTATTGATTTAAACTCCCTCTAGCATATGCTTATACTTTTCCTCATTCCTTCAATAAAATATATCGCTAGTCATGTGAGAAAAAGGTAGCTATAAAAATACAAAATAATAGTATTTAACGGAGAAAAACAACAAAGAAACAATTGCATGTTTTAGCTTAGAATTAGACGCTGTATTTCAGTGCATAGAAAAGGTATAAAAGCTATGTATCAAAAAGTTTTTTTTTGTTGTTGTTAGCATGGTTAAGAGAGAATGGTGAGAGAACTAAAAATCTGTGTTTATTGGTGTTTTTAAAGAAATATATATTCGTGCATTACTTGTGATATCAAAAGGTATTTCATTGATTGTCAGATGGCCTGTGTTTTATGTATCTTTAGAAAATAAATGGTGCCAATAAAACCATGATACAATGCTGTCTTATTGGAATTTTCTATTTTATTCTGAATAAATGAATTCTTTAATAATTCTTGGACATAGATTTTTACCTTATATTATGCTACTATTTTGGTGCTTTTCTGGGTACAAACTAGCATTTTAATGCTTAATTGTAATGTAATCCTTTTAAAGACCTTAACCGTCATATACAGTACTAATGTTGTACATGTCTCAATTGGAGCGATATCAATATGGTCAGGTAAAGAAAAGTGTGCCACAACTGTCACCACAGCTGTCACCTGACTGGCCATGGCTCTAAGATTCATTTGTTTTAAATGGTCTCCTGATGTTAGATATATTAAAATGAGATAAACAAAGACATTCATCAAAAGATGTATTGATTCTGTAATAATAGTTTTAAGAATCATCCCATAACTCAGTTCTTTCTTCTAGCATAAGCTCTTTCCATCCCAGATAGACAAACATGTTGAAATGACCGTCTTTTCCTGCTTGCTCTATTTCCTGAATCCACTTGTTCATAATCCCACTGCAATGTGACTTCTGTACCTAATACTATACTAGGGTCACCAATGACCTCCTCATCACAAAACCCATAGCAAATATTTCAGTCCTCATCTTGCCTATATTCATGAGCATTGACATGGTTGATCTCTGGGATAAAACTATACATTTCTGATTCACCTTCCCTTTCTCTGTCTGCTCCTTCACTATCTCTATTAAGATTGGACTTTTTCTTTCCTCCCTTAAATGCTATTGTTTGTGACATTCTTTTTAATGTCGCATGCTGTGTCCTCCTCACCACACTGTGAACAGCAAACAAGATCCAAACAAATATCATAAATGTGTGAAGTGGGACAGTGAAATAGTGTAGGTCATGATGTACTTTGTAACCAGGTAGAACGTGCATACATTGCCTAAGTATATTCAAATTCAATAAATAATAAAAAGAAACCAAAAAAAAAAGAAGGAAAAAAAGGAAGTAATCTGTTGCTAAATAGAACAAATGAGCTCTGCTGGATAGATTTGCTGTAGAGTTTCTTGTAGTCTATTATTTCTGGGCTATCACATTCATTCCCATGACTTTAATTACAGTCTATACTTGCCCTCGTCATTCTCAAATCTGTACCTCAAATTCTCTTTTCTGATTGAAACTCTTATCCAATTGATGACTGGACACTCATTTTGGGCTTGACAGGGAGTCATTCCCTTTTTGAACTCCCAGCCTCACTGATCCATCAGGCTCTCTCTAATGAATTCACGATACATCCTGACTGCCATTCCTGTAGTCTAAATCACCATCTTCTCTCACCCTTTCCATGACAACATGCCAGTTGCTCTCCTAACCTAATCATATCCTTCTTTAATCTGTTTTTGATGGCCTCTGGTTTTATTTTTCTTTCATCAGGCTATGCTCTTTCACTGCTGTGTACTACCCATGTGGTTCCTTCTGCCTGAAATACACTTGTAATTTATTGTTCCCTCTCTTGATTTACTGTATAAGATCTCATCTTTAATTTCATTTCTTCTAGAAAATCTTAGTGGATACTGACTTCCATTTATGCCCAATGCTGTTTCGCTGTTTTATGGAAGATGACCTTGCCATGCACTCTTTTTAAAGTTCTTTTGATGTCTCTGCCATGCACTTGTTTTATCTCCTTTCAATGACATGTTTGTCTGTTTCTCTTAAGTTCTTTGAAACTCTCAACCATAATTAGTTATCTTGCTCTTAACGTAAATGCATGCCACATAAATGCTGCTGTCTCTGCTGTCTCCATATTTGCTTAGTAAATAATGGCACAGTAATATAACTTCATTCTCATTCCATTTAAATATTAGCCCTTTGCATGCTTTTTGCTTCATCATTAAAAAATGTTGATATGTTATAGATTAGCAATTGTCATGGTAAAATCTCATGAAAAGGAAGGCAAATTTGGCCAGAATTTATGAGAGAGCTTTTTTTTTGGAGTAAATTTAATGTAGACTTGTGTACTTCATAGGGCTGCTATGAAGATAACATGAAATAAACTGAAAACTTCTTTAAAATTTAAAGATGCTATTTGTTGATAATGGTTATTTTCACTATAATATTCACACTATATGTGAAAGAAGCCTAAGAAATAGAAGATAAAATCTCTAAATAACAAGAACCCATTCTTCTTATCAGCAGATGGGAAACATTTCCTGTGAGCCTGTAATTGTGTAAGCTGGGAGTAAAGAGAGTAAGAGACATGGTCTTTGCCTTCAATGCTTTACGTCTAGGTATAATGACTTGATTAGCTATAGCACAAGACAATATTTAAATTAAAAAATCAGAATTGTCTACTTTATCTTCTAGGCCTTCAAAAAATTACTATTTCATTGTATATGGTTCTACTATTGATATGGAATTACATACAATAAATTGTAACAATTTTTATATTTCAAGGTAGGGGGAGCCTCAAGATGGTTGCCTAGGTGCATTTAACACTCACTTCTTCCATTCACCTTTTGGAAGAACTAAAATAGCAAGTAGATGATCATACTTTGAATAGGCCATCTAAGAGAGAACACTGGAATCAACAGAGAAGTGGCTGGAAACACCAAAGGAAGGAAGAAAGAGAGGGTGAGGCAGCCTGTTGGGCTGGGATTGGCTGTGATCTTAGAGAAGCTCTCCAATGCAGGGAATGGGTAAGTGAGAGATCCTCAGTGATCCCCTTTCCCATCACAGACTCCTGCAATCCCAGCCACAGGAGAGCCTTTGACCTTTGTGGGCCCTGAGACTAACATAGGAAGCTGCCTGGAAACTGTGCAATGACATTGTTCCTTCCAGGGAGAGATCACACTGAGTCCCTCCCACCCCGTTAGTGCTAAGTAGCTACAGCCTGATGTCATTTTGAGAGTCCCTTCCAGACTGCATTGTACCTAGGACCCAACAGCCCCTGCATCCCCACATCTCTAGACCCCTGTTGACATCCCCACCCACAGCTGCTGCCACTGCTGGCAGCAGATTCCAGGGCTGAATCATGAGACACTGGCAGTCATCACACTGGCCCTAGCAGCAGGGCCACTGCCCATTTGCCAGTGTCCTGAGGACTGCCTCCCATACCTGCGGCCACCACCTGTGGCCAAAGCATACATTCCCTGGCTGCCTGCCTATAGCTGCTGCCACTGAAAGCAATCCAGCACTGCCCAGCAGTAGGGCCACAGTGCAGCCACTGCTGCCCACACTCAAGCCCTCTGCCCTTGGCATGGAGATCACCTTGCCCCTGGCCACTGCAGCCAGTGCCTGCATGCACCACCAGGGGGCCTTAAGGCAGGCCCCCACCCAGCCTGTCTTCACCACTGTCCGTGACCCCCCAGTACCCAAGTACACTCTCAGGGGGCGAAGAAATCACCCTGTCCCATCCACTACTGTAGGTACCTGAGCATTCCTCTCAGAGGCCTGAGGATGAGTCTGAACAGCCTGCCAATCCACCACAACTGGCAGTCACTCACATGTGCTTCCTGCAGGGCTGGAGACTGACCTACTTATCCCTTTACAGTTACCACCACCAGTGCAGACTGCTTGGGAGACAGAGGTCTTCCTTCCATTGTTACTTCCTTTGCCCATGTTATGCTTGCTTCCCAGGGACTGAGGACCCATCCACCCACCTGAGTCACAGCTACCACTGCTGGCACCAGAGCAAGCTGCCTGGAGGCCCAAGAATGGTTCCACCTTGACCCGCTAACACTAATGTCAGTGTACACTTCCCCGGGGCTCAAGGACTGACTCACTTGGTCTGCAGCTACCCCTATAAGACCCAAAGAACTGGCTCAACTGGTATCCTCATCCCCAGCAAAACTTTACCACACACTCCCCTAATAAGCGCACCCTAAGTCACTGAGTGAAAGACAGACACCATTGATGCTGCTTACAGCCATAGATGTTATACAAAGACTATACTATTGTACATACCTGGAATCAAAGCCAAAGTGCCCTACAAATGACACCAAAGATGCATCTTTAGAAGAAAGTTGTCCCCTCTGACAGCAAATCCAACAAAATGGAAGAAGCCACTGTTACACCATGTGCACAGATATCAATTTAAGGACACAAGAAATATAAAAACAAGGAAATATGACACCTTCGAAGGAGCACAATAATTATCCAGCAATAGATTCCAAAAAAAAGAAATTTATGATCTTCCAGAAAAAGATCAAAATAATGATATTAAAGAAGTTCAGTGAGATACTAAAGAAAATGGGTAAGCAATAGAAAAAAATCAGAAAAACAAATCAGGATATGAATAAGAAATTTGCAGAAAAGATAGATACCATAAAAAGAGCCAAAAAGAAATCCTAAAACTGAGGAATTCATTGAATAATTAAAAAAATACATTTGAGAGCTTTGACAATATACTAGATCAAGCAGAAGAAAGAATTTCAGAACTTGAAAACAGGTAATTGGAAATAACTCAGTCAGATAAAAAAGAAAAAAAGAATAAACAAAGCGTACATGATGTGTGAGACACCCTAAAGAGGACAAATATTTAGATTTTTGCTGTCCCAGAAGACAAAGAGAAAGCAAAAGGGATAGAAAACCTAATTAACAAAATAATAGATGAAAACTTCCCAAGTCTAGGAAGAGATTTAGACATCCAGATACAAGAAGCTCAAAAATTCCTTAATAGATACAACTTACAAAGGTCTTCTCCATGGCACCTTATAGTCAAACTGTTAAAAGTCAAAGAGAGAGAGAATTCTAAACGAGCAAAAGAAAAGTGTCTAGTCACCATCAGATGACTAATAGCGATTTCTCTGCAGAAATCTTGCATGCCAGGAGAGAATGAGATTCAAATTGCTGGAAGGAAACAAAACAAAATGAATCTTTCAGTCAATTATACTATATCCAGCAAAGTTATCCTTAATAAATGAAGAATAGTCATTTATGAGACATAGCCTTTCGCAACACACAAAAGTTGAGAGGATTACTCACCACCACGCCAGTCCTAAAAGAAATGCTTAAGGAATTAATACACCTGGAAACAAAAGGCAGTGTCTACCATAACGAAAACACATGAAAGTATAAAACTCTCTGTTAGAGCAAGCACACAAAGAGGAATAAGAAGTCAGATAATTCCAATATAGAAAACCACCAAACCACAATGACATAATAAGAGAGAAGGAAAAAGAGAAAGAAAGAATGTGCAAAACAACTAAAGAGCAATAAATAAAATGACAGAAATAAGTCCTCACATATCAAAAATAATCTTGATGAAAGAAATTGAAGAAGATACAAACAAATGAGAAGACATCCTATGCTTATAGACTGAAAGAACCAATGTGGTTAAAATGACCACACTGTCCCAAAGCAGTTTATAGATTCAGTGCAATCTGTATCAAAATACCAACAATCCGACATCATTTTTCACAAAATTAGAATATAATAATACAATTTATATGGAACCAAAAAAGAGCTGAATAGCCAAAGTGATCCTTAGCAAAAAGAACAAAGCTGGAGTCCATGCTACCTGGCTTCAAAATGTATTACCAGTTATTGTAACAAAACAGCATGTAAAAGTTTTTGGGAAGGCATATGTTTTCATTTCGGTTGGATAAGTACCTCAGTACCAAGATTCTTGGATGATGGTTATGCATATTTAATTTTAGAAAAGCTGCCAAACATTTGTAAAAGATTTTGTATAATTTAACGTATCAATTATATATATATATATATATACACTCACATATATATATATATATTTTATAGCATTTGAGGTTTTGGGGTACATGTGAAGAACATGCAAGATTGTTGCATAGGTATATACATGGCAATGTGGTTTGCTGCCTTCCTCCCCATAACCTATATCTGGCATTTCTCCCCATGTTATTCCTCCCCAACTCCCCACCCCCTGCTGTCCCTCCCTTATCTCCTCTCGACAGACCCCAGTGTGTGATGCTTCCCTCCCTGTGTCCATGTGTTCTCATTGTTCAACATCCGCCTATGAGTGAGAACATGTGGTGTTTGATTTTCTATTCTTGTGTCAGTTTGCTGAGAATGATGGTTTCCAGTTTCATCCATGTCCCTACAAAGGACATGAACTCATCATTTTTTATGGCTGCATAGTATTCCATGGTGTATATGTGCCACATTTTCCCTGTCCAGTCTATCATCAATGGGCATTTGGGTTGGTTCCAAGTCTTTGCTATTGTAAACAGTGCTGCAGTGAACACTCGTGTGCATGTGTCCTTGTAATAGAACAGTTTATAATACTTTGGATATATACCCAGTAATAGGAACATATCAGTTTTTGAGAATTCCATTTGCTCCACATCCTCTTGATCAGTTGGTATTGTCAGTCTTTTTAAATTTAGCTATTCTGGCATGTGTTTAGTGGTAACTCCTTACAGTTTAAATTTTTGTTTTCCTGGTACATAATGTTATTTTCATGCATTCATTGTCTATTCTTGTATCTCCTTTAGTAAAATATATTTGCAAAATTTTTACTCACTGTTATTTAAAAAACTGTATTGTTTGACTTTCCCTCTTCTTATTTTTAAGACTCTTATATATTTTAGTCTCCATTCCCTGTGAGGTATACGTATTGCAGACATTTTTCTGTCAATGTGTCTTGCCTTTTCATTTTCTTAATGATGTTTTTGGAAGAGAAAAATGTTATTTTATTGAAATTGAACTTACCAATTTCTTTTCCCAGAAACCTTTACTGCTTCAAGATTGTGAAGATTTTTTACTACATTTCTTTTAGAAGTTAGTTTTAGCTTTTACATGTGGGCTAGTTATCCAATTAGACTTTTTTTTTTTTTTGTATGATTGGAGTAATTCTGAGGTTTGTTTTTCCCCATATGATTATCCTTTCATTGATTCTTATTTTTTTCCAATTCAATTATTTATTCCTGGAGTCTGTCATCTGTTCTCTTTATTAATCTGACTAATCATTCCCCTAAGACCATATTCTCTTGATTTTCTAGCTTTCTAGATAATCCCAAAGTTTGGTAATGTAAGTCTTCTAAGTCTTTTAATATTGTTCTCTTTTCCAAAATTGTTTTGGCTAAATAATTCCCTCCCATCCCCGTCACCTTCCCCTCACTTCCCCTTGCCCCCTCCCCCTTCCCTTCTCTCTCCTACCCTCCCCTACCCTCCACTTCCCTTCTTTCTTTTTTTTTCAGGGTCTCACTCTGTCACCCAGATTGGAGTGCAGTGATGTGATCATGGCTCACTACAGCCTCAATCTCCCTGCGCTTTGGTGATCCTCCCACTTCAGCCTTAAGAGTAGCTGGGACCACAGGCATGTGCCACCATACCCAGCTAGTTTTTTGTATTTTTTGGAGAGACAAGTTTGGCCATGTTGCCTAGACTGGTGTTGAACTGGTCTCAAGCAATCCACCTGCCTCAGCCTCCCAAAGTGCTGGGATTACAGGCATGAGCCACCACTCCTGGCCTACTTGTATTTTTATACAAATTAGAGTATCAACTTTTCAATTTCTCCAAAAAAAAATGCTGAGATGGTGATTAGAATTATATTGCATCTGTAGATCAATTATGGGGACAGTGATATTTTAAAACTACTCTTCCAGTTAATAAAAATGAAATATATTTCCATTTATTCAACTTTCTTTACTTTCTCCCAGCAATGTTTTGTAGTTTTCAAAATAAAAGAAGTCTCACATATATATGAAGATTTTATATATAATTAATTATTAATTAATATATTATTTATATTAATTACATATATTAATATAATTAATATATTATATATTATATATTATATTTATATATTGATTATATGTATTAATATATTAATATTATTAATTAATACATTATTAATATATATTTTATACATATATATATTTCTTTTTTTTTTGTAAAGATGAGGGTTTTACTGTGTTCCCCAGGCTGGTCTCAGACTCCAACCAATTCAATTCTCTTTCCTTGGCCTTCCAAATTGTTGACATTACAGGCATGGGCCATCACACTTGGCCTATTCCGTTAAATAGGTATATCATATTTTTGCATGTCATATTTTTGCATGTCATATTTTTGCAGCTACTTTAAATGGCATTGTTTTATTAATTTAAATTTTTACTTTATCATTGTTATTATAAAGACAATTGATCCTTACTTATTTGTTTATATCCTGAAAGTTTGTTGAACTTAACAAGTACTAGCTTGTTAGTAGACTTTGGGGGATTTTCTACATTAGAGAAGTACATGAACTCTGATGTCCCTGATGCTTCTCTGAGCATATATTTTATCTATTAGCCATCTCTGAATCCTAGGAAGGCCTAGAAATTATAATTGACCAAGTAGAAATACATACCCATAGTGTTCATACTTTGGCCTCCACTTCTCCCTAAATAGAACCAGGTATTTTTTTAGAAATGGCTGATTTAATGTCTAAAGCTGGAAATAAACCAGGTGCACCAGGAACATACTGTCAGCAGATATCAAGAAAGCTGCTACAGACTTCTTCGGCAATGTCAGAAAATCTTGGGGGAAAACTTGAAGAGACTCTAGTAATTAAAGATGGTGCAATTTAAGCATCAAAAGGGAGAATATGTAAATAAATAAAAATACTTGAAATATATTTGAATCAATGAGCTCATAGCAATTATTTTTTAAAATCAGATTAGTCATTGCTAGATGATGCTAGGAAATCATTTCATTATTATGGATGCTGGTAAGTAAAGAGAAAGGATCAAAAATTCATCTGAGTTTTAAAGGAAACATTATGACTGGGTAATCAAAGTAGCTGAGTGCAAGTTTCTCTTTAAAGAACTATTGCAGAGAGTCAATGAAAAAAAAGTTGATAGAATTAGAATTTTATCTAAATGTACTAATGTGTGTGGACACTCAGTATTAATGGCTGCTAACAAAAAGAGAGATGACAAACTTACTCTCTGCAACCTGATGGAAGTACATATATTATTTTAGAGTGAAATTGGATCTGATCAAATCTCTATAACTACTATTTGACAAGAAATAGACAAATATGTTAAATTACAAAGGTTCAATGAAGAAAATATAGAGTATAAGACTCTGGATAAAACAAATAACTTTTATTTTTAACAAATAAATTGCAAGAAAAAATAGATGGGGAATAAACCTATAGATTAAAAAAGATATTAGAAACTTATTAGTAAATCTCAGTGCATGGTTTATTTCTGCCTTGATTAAAAAAAAAACTATATAAAGGAACCAAAAATCCATTTACAACACTTATAAATTGATTGAAAAATTTTAACATTGATTGAATATCATAATATTATGAATTAATTCCTGTTATTTTTGATATGGTAATGATATTATGGTTTTATTTTTCTAAGTCTTTACATTTATATATTGACACTAAAATATTTATAGATGAAATATTATTGCAACCTATGCTTGTCTCCAAATAACACATGGAAAAAAGAGGCTAAGCATCCATGAACACTAATGTCTGCATGTGATTCACTCAAATTTTCTGAGAAAGGAGATTGTACTTCATGCTTACCCATTTTAAAAAATTACATATGTGCCTTAAATTTACAACAGCTTATTTTTCTATAGTGTTAGATAAATTTATTGCTATTGCTTGTCTTAAATAATTATTGAAAGATAATTTAATTTAGAGAGTTGATTAATGGGCAGTGATACTTTAAGACATGACTATTTGCATCATAAATTCTATTGATTGAACTTTAAAGTGACAGTGAGGGTTAATGCCAGGATAAGTCATACAATCCGTTTGTAACTTTCATAATAGCATAATGCAGACAAGTTTACCATGTGGTATTATTAATCAAGCAATAACAGCTTTATCTTATAAATAACACAGACTAAAATGAACAACAACATGTCAACAGAATGGCAATGTTCATTGTTACATCCTAAATAATAGTAAGTATTTTATTTTTCCTAAAAACAGTTGACATAAAATAGATTGTGATGGGGAACATTTTGGAAAGATTTGGTTTTATTGATTTTCTCTATTAATTTTCCATTTCCACTTTCATTGATTTTGAGCCAATTTTTATTATTTCTTCTCTTCTGCTTATTTTGAATATAATGTGTTCCTCTTTTGTAGTTCTTAAGATGGAAGCTTAGATGACTGATATTAGATCTTGCTTTTTTCTCTAACATAAGCGTTCAAGGCTATAAATTTCCCTCCAAGCACTGCTTTCTTTGCATCCCACAATTTTATACACCGTGTTTTCATTTTCACTGTTAAAATATTTTTAAATTTATCTTGAGATTTCTTCTTTGACTCATGTGTTATTTTGAAGTGTGTTGTTTAATCTCCAAATATTTGGAATTTTCCAGTAACCTCTTTGTTATTAATTTCTGGTTTAATTCCACTGTGGTTTGAGAGCAGACATTGTGTAATTTCTATCATTTTAAATTTGTTAAGCTAGAATGTGGTCCACCTTGGTGAATATTCCCTGTGAGTTTGAAGAGATTGTACATTCTGCTCTAGCTGGATGAAACAGTTTGTAGTTGTCTTTTATGTCCTGTTGATTATGGTTGTTTTTAACCAACTATGTTCGTACTGATTTTCTACCTGCTGGATCTGTTCATTTCTGGTGAAACAACATTGAAGTCTTCAACTGTAATAGTGGATCTATTTTGCCTTGTAGTTTTAGCTTTACATATTTGTTGCTCTGTTGTTAAATGCATACACATTAAGGTTTGTTAAGTATTCTTGGAGAATTGACCCTTTTAACATCAGGTAACACCCTTCTTTATCTCTGATAAATTTTCTTGCTCTTCAGTCTACTCTGTCCAAAATTTATGTAGTAACTGCATTTTCTATTGCTTCTCGGTCTTTTGGCTAAGATCAAGTGTTAGTTTTCCAACTTTTGAATAGTGTTAGCATGATATATCTTTCTTCATTCATTTACTTTTAATCTATATGCATTTTTATATTTTAAGTGGGCTTATGGTAGACAACATACAGTTGGGTCTTGTTTATTTCATCCACTCTGACAGTCTCTGTCTTTTAAGAGGTACATTTAGATTAGTGACATTCAAAGTGAATATTGATATGGTTGGATTAATATCTAAAGTATTTGTTACTATTTTCTGTTATTGCACTTATTTTTTGTTTCTATTTTTGTCCTCCACTTTTTAAATTTGCCTTTTGTAGTTTTATTTTCACTTTTATTTTAATTTCAGGGGTATAACTGCAGATTTGTTACATGGGTAAACTTATGTCGTGGAGGTTTGTTGTACAAATTATTTCGTCACCCAAGCATTAAGCCTAGTACCCATTTGTGGTTTATTTGTTGTTTTTCCTGATCCTCTCCCTCCTCCTTTCCTCCACCCTCCAATAGACCCCAGTGTGTATTGTTCCCCTCTATATGTGTCCATATATTCTCATCATTTAGCTTCTACTTATAAATGAGAACATGCAGTATTTGGTTTTCTGTTCCTGTGTTAGTTTGCTGAGGAAAATGGCCTCCGACTCCATCCATGATTCCTGTAAACGACATGATCATGTTCTTTTTTATAGCTACATAGTAGTTCCATGGTTATAGATCAGTTGTTTCCCACTCTGCTCCTGGCTTCTTTCAGAATTTATTCTTCATCTATGATTTTCTGTAGTTAAAAATGGTAGGCATATATCTAGGTGGGCTTTTTTGGTATTTATCCTGACTTGTGTTCTCTAAACTTCCTGGATCTGTGGTTTAATGTATAATATTATTTTGAGGAAATTATCAATTATATTGCTACAAAAATTTATTTTGCCCCTTCCTTCCCTTCCTTTCTTTCTTTTTCTCTCCCTCCTCCTCTTCTTTGTCATCAGCCTCCTCCTCCTTCCCCTTCCCCTTCGCATCCCCTTCCCCTTCTCCCCCCTCCCCTCCCCTCCCCTCGTCTCTCCTCCTTTCCTCTCCCTTCCCCTATCCTTTCCTCTCCTTTCCTATTCTCCTTTCCTTTTCTTCTTTTCATATTCCCTTCATGCACATTTTACATCTATTGTAGCTTGCCCACAGTTCCTGGATATTCTGTCCCTTTTTCTTTTGGTCTGTTTTTTTCTGTTTGCTTTTTAGTTTGGGAGTTCATTTTGACATATCCTTAATTTGGGAGACTTTTTTCTTAGCAATGTGCAGTTTTAAAAACCCACCAAAGAAATTCTAATTTTTGTTACAATGTTATTGATCTCAAGTATTTCTTTTTGGTTCTTTCTTAGAATTATTTTTCACCTCTGCTTACATTGCTCATCTGCTCTTGTGTGCTGTCTATTTCATCAATACAGCTCTTAGCATATTAATTATAGTTGTTTTAAAATCTGAGTCTGATAATATCTGGGTCTGGTTCTGATGAGTGCTTTCTGCCTTAAAACCGTATTTTTCTTTTATTTATTTTTTGCCTTTTCACATTTCTCACAATTTTTTCTGGATAGCCAGACATAATACACTGGATTAGCCAGGCATGGTACAATGGATAAAAGGAATTTCTGTAACTAGGCCTTTTTTAATGTGGTAGTAAGTTTTGGCGGAAGAGGAAGCATTAGCATGCCTGTGATGAAGACTCAGTCTTTTAGTAAGCCTCTGACCTTCACATGTACTTTCAGTCTGCTCCTCCTTAGGTGGGACAGATGGCTCACATGGTCTGAGGTTGGGTATTTCCCTTCTCCCAGGTCACTTAGACCCCCAGCAGGTTAGGCTCTGGTTAAATCATATCTCCTGAAAGCAGACTTTGTTTAAAAGAACACAATGCTCTGGTATATTTCAAAATACTTTCTTTTGTCCTCCTGGCTGCCAGAAGCATCAGGGAATTTTTTCCTGGTATTTACTAGGAAGACCAGTTAAAGCTCCGGGAGGTAAAATTCATAAAGTGTGGGTGGCCCCTATGACTGGGTCCTCTCAGAGTTTTTAACTCTCACAGTTGTCCATACTGAGACTCTAGAAATTCATGCATTTCAGTATAGGTTTTCCTACCAGGGAAATGGTTCCCATGGAGGTTGCTGTTGTGATTGTCTGTGTTCCCTGCTGGTGTCTCCAGTTTTGGGCTCGGTGGTCTGTGCTCTGACCTCAGTTCTCCTAGGGATCTAAGAGGAAGTTGCCTTTTTTGGTTTGTTCAGCTTTATACTTGTTGTCAGGACAAAGTGGCGACTTCTAAGGTTTTACATGCCAGCCTGGAAGCTGTAAGTCTGCCTATAATTCTAAAAACCATTAGCAGTGTGGTGCATTTTCTTTATTTTTTCCTTGCATTTTAACTTATTTTTTAAAAATCTAATTTAGAATTGGAATGCAGTCATATTTTGGCATAGGTTAGTAAAATAAATGTGACCCATCTTTCCCTCCCTCCCTCCCTCCCTCCCTCCCTTCTTTCCCTCCCTCCCTCCCTCCTTCCCTCGTATTTCCTGTGCTTTTGAGATTTTTAATAGGAAACTATTCCTCTGGTGGTTTGGTAACTCAAGTTACCTCAAAGCCTTCTGAAATGGAGATCAATAAAGGCAAACTCTTATGTTTAAGAATAATTTTTTCATTTCTCTAATGACCAGTGATGATGAGCATTTTTTCATATGTTTGTTGGCTTCATGTATGTCTTCTTTTGTAAAGTGTCTGTTCATATCCTTCGCCCACTTTTGAATGGGCTTGTTTGTTTTTTTCTTGTAAATCTGTTTCAGTTCTTTGTAGATACTGGATATCAGCCCTTTGTCAGATGGGTAGACTGCAAAAATTTTTTCCCATTCTGTTGGTTGCCGATTCACTCTAATGACTGAGATACCACCTCACGCCAGTTAGAATGGCGATCATTAAAAAATCTGGGGACAACAGATGCTGGAGGGGATGTGGAGAAATAGGAACACTCTTACACTGTTGGTGGGAGTGTAAATTAGTTCAACCACTGTGGAAGACAGTGTGGCGATTCCTCAAGGACCTAGAAATAGAAATTCCATTTGACCCAGCAATCCCATT
>PVKV010033166.1:0-18987 GCA_004027835.1 Alouatta palliata
AAAAAAAAAAAAAAAAAAAAAAAGAAACTAAAAAACTAACAAACAAAAAAAGGCCGGGTGTGGTGGCTCATGCCTGTAATCTCAGCACTTTGGGAGGCTGAGGTGGGCAGATCAGGAGGTCAGGAGTTCGAGACCAGCCTGGCCAACATGATGAAACCCCGTCTCTACTAAAGATTCAAAAAATCAGCTAGGCATGGTGGCACATGCCTGTAATCCCAGCTACTCAGGAGGCTGAGGCAGGAGAATTGCTTGAACCTGGGAGGCGGAGGTTACAATGAGCCGAGATCACTTCATTACACTCCAGCCCTGCAACAGAGCTAGACTCCGTCTCAAAAAAAAAAAAAGATATTTCTTACTAGAAATCACTCACCCCAACTTCATTTTAAATCTATTTTTCCTAAAAAATAGGGAAGGACAAAATGGGAAGCATGTACGAAGGTGGGGGGAAAATGGAAAAGTGAGAAAGAATAGAATTTAGGGGATTGCTGGGAAGGGTTCAGTGTTTCCAGCCTGGAGGGTCCACATAAAGTGGCAGGAGAGACAGTAGGGAGGAAGATTGGGCCTGGAGTCTGAGTGAATGCAGAAGAACACTTGGAATACAGTAAAATTCAATAAAGGGAGTGCAATCTTTTTCTTTTCTTTTTTTGAGACAGAGTTTCACTCCTGTTGCCCAGGCTGGAGTACAGTGGCATGATCTTGGCTCACGGCAACCTCTGCGTGCTGGGTTCAAGCGATTTTCCTGCCTCAGCCTCCTGAGTAGCTGGGATTACGGCGTGCACCACCAAGCCCAACTAATTCTATATTTTTGGTAGAGATGGGGTTTCTCCATGTTGGTCAGGCTAGTCTTGAACTTCCAAACTCAGGTGATCTGTCCGCCTTGGCCTCCCAAAGTGCTGGGATTATAGGCATGAGCCATCACACCAGACTTGAATCATCTGACGTGTTGAGGGTTTATTTATTTGTTTGTTTGAGACAAGGGATCTTGCTGTGTTGCCCAGGTTGTTCTTTAACTGTGGGCCTCAAGTGATCCTCTTGCCTCAGCCTCCCAAAGTACTGGGATTACAGGTGTAAGTCACTCCGCCTGGCCATGTTGAAGATTTAAATTACCCCCGTCTCTTGTCTTCCTAGCTATGTTGTGAGCCCTGTGAGGGGTTGTTTTCATCAAGTTCATCTTTATATCCCTAGTGGCCAGCAAAATGCCTGGCCTGTGATAATGCTAAATAAACGTCTGCTGAGTAAGTGAATTAATTCATAAGCATTCGCTTTGGAGGCAGCACTGACAAAACGAACAAACAGACAGACGAAAAACAAAAAAGAATCTGATTTTAGAATCAGAGGACCTTGTTTCAAAACTTTTCTCTCTGGCTTACACATGCGTGATGAGTAAGTTACATAACCTCTTTGAATAGTTTACTCATCTGATGCTAATATTCACCTTAAAGTGTTATTTTGAGAACTAAATGAGATCATACTTCCGAACTGCTTAGCACATTACCTGACAAATTATAGACATTCAACAAATGTCAGTTTCTTATTGCCTCCTTCCCACTATCCAGTATTAAAATATGCACTAGGAGAGTTTATGTCCAGATTGTAAGAGAGAGCCTTCCTGCCTGCCTGCCTGCCTGCCTTCCTTCCTTCCTTCCTTCCTTCCTTCCTTCCTTCCTTCCTTCCTTCCTTCCCTCCTTCGTTCCTTCTCTCCCTCCCTCTCTCTCTTTCCTTCCTTCTTTCTCTCTTTCTTTCTTTCTTCTCTTGCCCTGTCACCCAGGCTGAAATGCAATAGCACAATCTCAGCTCACTGCAGTTTCAGGCCAGGTGCGGTGGCTCAAGCCTGTAATCCCAGCACTTTGGGAGGCCAAGGCAGGCAGATAACTTGAGGCCAGGAGTTTGAGACCAGCCTGGCCAACATGGTGAAACCCCATCTCTACTAAAAATACAAAAATTAGCTTGTGTGGTGATGCATGCCTATAGTCCCAGCTTCTCAGGAGTCTGAGGCAGGAAAATCACTTGAACCCGGGAGGCGGAGGTTGCTGTGAGCCGATATCGCGCCACTGCACTCCAGTCTGGGCGACGGGGTGAGACCCTGTCCCAGAAAAAATAAAAGAAGTTCAAATCTGAATGTCTACTCAGTGTTACATAGTCATTATAAACACAAGCTCTATAACCAGAATATTTAAAGTCCCAAGCTTGTACTCAATTTTGAAATCTACGAAATGGGAGTAATTTATACAAAGGTTAAATGAGTTTTAACCTTTGTAGAAACTATTAATTTTCATTCTCTTGATAGTGTTAATTTAATGCACAAAAATGTCTTAATTTTTTATTTTTTTTAATGTGTCACTAAAAATGTCTTTGAATTTTGTACCAGCCCACTTTCCCATAAGTCTTATGGTTTTTATTGCATGATTTTCCATAGCATGGTGGTTTTTAGCAATACTTACATCTCAGGATAAGTAGAACTGGGAAAAGACCCAGTGGAAGGAAATCTTGGCTTCTTTGGATAATTGAAAGTAATTCAGCATTGCTGGGGCACCCACTCCTTGCAGAAGCTTGGATTACAGCTAATGCTCCCTGACCTCTTACTGTGTGTCAGCAGTGTTGGAAGCCCTTGTTATACAAAGTAACTCAACAGCCCTCATGATAATGCTTGAAGGTGTGCCCTATTTTAAAATATCTTCTAGACCAGAATTTGAGGTACAAAGCTTTGAGAGAACCTATGCAGGGTCATACAAGGATAAGTAGTAGAGACATCGACTGAACCCAACCCACCCCAGAGCTGCATGCTCTTAACTAGATCCCAGGACAGAGGTTATTGTGTTTCATTCTTATTTCTTTTGTTTAAGATTGTGCTGGTGGTGGGGAGGGGGGACCTCAAAACAAATTTTATTATTGTTCAAAAAAATTATTATTACTATTTTTTTTTGAGACAGAGTCACGCTCTTTGCCCAGGCTGGAGTGCAATTGCGAGATCTCACTGCACTCTCTGCCTCCCAGGTTCAAGAAATTCTCCCTCCTCAGCCTCCCAAGTAGCTGGGATTACAGGTGTGCACCACCACGCCCAGTTAATTTTTGTATTTTTAGTAGAGATGGGGTTTCACCATATTGGCCAGGTTGGTCTCAAACTCCTGACCTCATGATCCACCTGCCTCATCCTCCCAAAGTGCTGGGATTATAGGTGTGAGCTACCATGCCCAGCCAAAAAATTGTTATAATTATTATTTTTTACCATGTATTTTACCTTTCTGTTCCCAAATGTTTTGTACTTATTTTCTAGTTGTACCTGAAAGAAAATATTGGCAATTTGCATATACTTAGCTTAGTGTTTATGAGTCGGACAGACATGGGTGGCCCTAACACTGGGTACCTGTATAACTCTATGACTTTTCAGCCTCACTTTCTTTCTCTACCGCTTAGTTATTTACTAATTCTTGACAGCTTCTCCTGGATGTCTAATACACATCTCCAACCAAAACAGTGCTTTGTTTGTTTGTTTGTTTTTTGAGATGGAGTCTTGCTCTGTCACCCAGGCTGGAGTGCAGTGGTATAATCTCGGCTCACTGCAACCTCTGCCTCCCCGGTTCAGGTGATTCTCCTGCCTCAACCTCTTGAGTAGCTGGGATTACAGGCACCTGCCACCACACCTGGCTAAGTTTTGTATTTTTAATAGAGACGGGGTTTTACCATGTTGGCCATGGCTGGTCTTGAACACCTGACCTCAGGTGATCCACCTGCTTTGGCCTCCCAAAGTGCTGGGATTAGAGGGGTGAGCCACCACGCCTGGCCCAGAGCTTTTAATTCTAGTCACTACCTCTCCTCCAGCCCACTACACAAAACATGGTCCCCAAAACTCCCTCACTAATTTAATTAATATCACCAATGTGTACCCTCAAGCAGCCCAAAACATCAGGGGTCATTCTTCCTTTTTTTGAGACCGGGTCCTGCTCTGTTACCCAGGCTGGAGTGCAGTCGCACAATCATAGCTCACTGCGGTCTCGAACTCTTGGGCTCAAGCAAATCTCCCACCTCAGCCTCCTAAGTAGCCGGGACTACAGGTGCATAGGTTTTTATTTTTGTAGAGATGAAGTTTTGCCATGTTGCTCAGGCTGATCTCAAACTCCCGGGCTCAAGTGATCCTCCTGCCTTGGCCTCTGAAAGTGCTGGGATTACAGGAGTGAGCCACCACGCCTGACTCAGGGTGGTTTCTACTACTTCATTGACCTTATCTCCCCCTGGCTCCATGCATATTAACATAATCACCCAGGCCTTTTAATTTGACCTCCAGATGACATCTCTGCTTTATCTCCTTCTCTCTATCCCCACCTTTGCCCTCCTACCTGCAAGCAATCATCACCTCTGGCCGAGAATTCTAGAGTAATCCCTTCATCGCCTCCCTGATCTTCCCTCTTGTTCTTCTTTAATCCACTCTCTACAAGGACAAATGTGCATTTCTTAAAATTGTAATCAGATCCAAGCCACTCCCTTATTTAAAACCTTCGAAGGACTTCTGCTGCTCAGAGTAAAAGCTAAACTCCTTACTGTATCCTAGCGAGGTCATGCATCCTGGGGCCCATTTTCCCACGTTGACTAATACTGCTCAGCCCTATTCACCCTGCACCAGCCATACTGGTCTTTTTTTCTGTTCCTTGAACAAGTCAGTCCCGTTCCCACTTCCGCACTTTCAAACCTTGCAAATCTTCTCAGCTCAAGTGTCAGCTTCTCAGGGTCTCTTCCTGACCCCTCTTTCCACGCTGGCCTCCACAGGCTCACTCTTTCCCATCCGTCTATTTAGATTTTTTCCGAGCAATAATCTCAACATGTAATTATCTTGTTTGTTTATTTGCTTGCTTTTGTTTATTACCCTGTTTCTGTCTCCTACACTGTAATGTTAGTTCTATGATGGCTGTGACCTTTATCTTAGTCACTACTAACTAGATCCCGAGAGCTTGGAGCATGTGGTCCCTGAGAAATGAATGAATAAATAAATGAATAAATGAAAACATGTCTTAACTCCTAATACTGACATAAACAGTTGTCTCCTCTATGTGGGGCACTATGCTGGTTGCTGGAATAATTAACAAAGCATCTTGATTTTGAAAGGAAAAGCAGAGACAAAGCAGGTAAATGAATAACTATATGAAATATGTACATAATGGCCGGGCGAGGTGGCTCATGCCCGTAATCCCAGCACTTTGGGAGGCCGAGGCAGGTGGATCACGAGGTCAGGAGTACGACATCAGCCTGGCCAAGATGGGGAAACCCCGTCTCTACTAAAAATACAAAAATTAGTCAGGCACATCGGCGGGCACCTGTAATCCCAGCTACTCAGGAGGCTGAGGCAGGAGAATCACTTGAACCTGGGAGGTGGAGGTTGCAGTGAGCCAGGATCACGCCACTGCACTCCAGCCTGGGTGACAGAGTGTGACTCCATCTAAAAAAAAACATAGATATAAAGTAAGAGGGAAACATAGATAAGAGCAGCTACTCAGGAGGCTGAGGCAGGAGAATCGCTTGAACCTGGGAGGAGGAGGCTGCAGAGATCCGAGATGGCACCACTGCACTCCAGCCTGGGCGACAGAGAGAGACTCCGTCTCAAAACAAAGAAAAAGAAATCTTCATAAAGAAATCATTTCCAATAAGCTCCACAGTTAGTGGCCATCCAGAATTTTAATCCCCCGGTTATTGGATACATTTCATACAGAGATTGGCAGTTTGGCAAGCTTCACAGTTCAATATTTCTGCTTGCCAAGAGAAAGAAAGTTGTGACTCCTTGCTTTCTCATTCTATGCTTCTGAAGGAAATAATAAAAAAAAGATCTCAAATACAGCTTGCTGTATTAGCATTGAAGGGAAAGAGCTAATATGCACTTTCGCAATCCAGTTTATACTCACATAATCTACTGAAGGAAACAGCAGAGTGACATTTGCACCTAATCCTTCCATGGGGTTATGACTAAGACTGCAAACAGCAGAAGGAAAGCTCACAGTTGCCTGTACGTGGAGACGAATGAAAACTTCTTGATCAGCAAAGGGGCACCTGTAATAGGAGAACACCTTTTTTTTTTTTTAGATGGAGTTTCACTCTGTTGCCCAGGCTGGAGTGCAATGGCGCCATCTCAGCTCACTGAAACCTCTGCCTCCCAGGTTCAAGCAAGTCTCCTGCCTCAGCCTCCTGAGTAGCTAGGATTACAGGCATGCACCACCACTGCCCAGCTAATTTTTGTATTTTTAGTAGAGACGGGGTTTCTCCATGTTGGCCAGGCTGGTCTTGGACTCCTGACCTCAGGTGATCCACCCACCTCGGCCTCCCAAAGTGCTCGGATTACAGGCTTGAGCCACCCCACCCAGCTTTTTGTTGTTGTTGTTTTTTTTTTAAAGGACTTTTTATTTCTGTTATCCTCAAATGGAAACACCGTAAACCACCCAATTAATGAAAAAGCTGGCACGTGAGGGATACAGCCACGTGCTCTATCTAGGGAGATGCAGGGTGATGAGAGGTAAAAGAGAAGTGAGTTCAGGGGCAGAAAATCACACGGGCTAAGACCACGTGGATCTGACAGAAGAGGGTTGTGCATATTTTACACAGTGATCGAGGCTTCTCTGCTGGCATCCTGTCACGTCACGTACGTGGTATTTCCTTGTTCCTTGTTCAGATGCAAAAGGAGGGGAGACAGAGGCTGTTTCAAAAGCAGATGTGAGCACAGCAACTCGCCAGTGCTGTCCTTACTCTGCCTTTGGCACCTTCAAGTCTGAACTGCCACTGTCTTCTCTTTGCTAATTTCTTGAAAACCAGCTTTTTGGTGTGTGGGTGTGCGTGTGTGTGTGTGTGTGTGTGTGTGTGTGTGTTTTGAGATGGAGTCTCGCTCTGTGGCCCAGGCTGGAGTGCAGTGGTGTGATCCCTGCTCACTGTAACTTCTACCTCCTGGGTTCAAGCAATTCTCCTGCCTCAGCCTCCTGAGTAGCTGGGATTACAGGTGTCTGGCACCATATTCGATTAATTTTTGTGTCTTTAGTGGAGACGGGTTTCACAACTCCTGACAGGGCTAGGAGTTGGCCAGGCTGGTCTTGAACTCCTGATCTGAAGTGATCCATCCACGTTGGCCTCCCAAAGTGCTGGGATTACAGGTGTGAGCCATTGCGCCTGGCTGAAAACCAGTATGTTTTAATGATAGATTGATAGCATTCTGGGGACAAGGATTGATATTGGGGCCTTTTTTTTTTTGGGACCGAGTCTTACTCTTTTGCTCAGGCTGGAGTGCAGTGGCATGATCTTGGTTCACTGCAACCTCTGCTTCCCAGGTTCAAGTGGTTCTCCTGCCTCAGCCTCTCAAGTAGTTGAAATTACGGGCACCCACCACCACACCCAACTAATTTTTGTGTCTTTAGTGGAGACGGAGTTTCACCATGTTGGTCAGGCTGCTCTCGAACTCCTGACTTCAAGTGACCCGCTCGCCTTGGCCTCCCAGAGTGTTGGGATTACAGGCCTGAGCCACCGCGCCCAGTGGGGCTTTTTTCTCTTGGCATCACCATCAGTGTTCATTTGAGTTCTAGCATTTGAGTGCTTCTTGTTTAAACCCAAGGTAGCGGTGATTCACCAACTGTTTTGACTGGAAGAACCCTCCAAGGGACTCCTCTCATTTACTCGTCCTTGCCTTCACCACTCCCAGGCATACCGGAATGGATCATCTTAATTTTCTTGATTTTCCACAATCTGTTCCTTATAATGCAAAACCTCTCTCATAAACACACCCCTTTTCCCCACACCACCTACTTGGTTATTGAAGACGGAAATTTAGGAGACAATAGGGACTACTTCCTTCTTTTAATTTCTGCCTCTATCTGTGTTCAATCATTATAGTCTTATCAATTTTAGCCTTTAATTTTTTTTTTGACAAAGTTTTGCTCTTGTTGCCCAGGCTGGAGTGCAATGGTGCGATCTCGGCTCACTGTAACCTCCGCCTCCCAGGTTCAGGCAATTTTCCTGCCTCAGCCTCCTGAGTAGCTGGGATTACAGGTGCCCACCACCATGCATGGTGAAACCCTGTCTCTACTAAAAATACAAATATATATATTTGTATTTTAATATATATATTATATATGTTATATATCCTTATATATACAAATATGTTTGTATTTTTAATATATATAATACATATTTTATATAATATATGTTATATATATATATTTGTGCCCAGCCTCCAAAAGTTTTTGAAATCATAAATAGGTATTAAATTTTGTCATAAGAGTTTTCTGCATCCATTGATATAATCATGTAATTTTTTTAGCCTGTTAATATAGTGGGTTTTATTGATTAGTTTCCAAATGTTTATATTTAAAAATTGTTTTGAGATAGGGTCTGTCTCTGTCGTCCAGGCTGCAGTGCAGTGGCACAGTATAAGTCACTGCAGGCTTGGTCTCCAGGGCTCAAGTTATCCTCCCACCTCACCTTTTGAGTAGCTAGGACTTCAGGCACATGCCACCTTGCCCAGCTATGGTTTTAATTTTCAGCAGAGACAAAGTCTCACTACGTTGCCTAGGCTGGTCCTGAACTCTTAAGCTCAACTGATCCTATGCCTTGGCCCCACAAAGTGTTGGGATTAGGTGTGAGCCTCTGTGCCCAGCTAATTTTGAAATATTGAATCAACCTTGCATGCCTGAAATAAATCTCTCTTGGTTATGTGTATAATTCTTGTTATATGTTACCTTTACATTATAATATTATTATTATTATTTTTTGAGATGGAGTCTGGCTCTGTCTCTAGGTTGGAGTGCAGTGGTGCGATCTCAGCTCACAGCAACTTCTGCTTCCTGGGTTCAAGCAATTCTCCCACCTCAGTGGCTGAGATTACAGGTGTGCACCACCACACTCAGCTAATGTTTGTATTTTTTTTTTTTTTAAGATGGAGTCTGGCTCTGTCTCTAGGCTGGAGTGCAGTGGCGTGATCTCGGCTCGCTGCAACCTCCGCCTCCGGGGTTCAAGCTATTCTCCTGCCTCAGACTCCCGAGTATCTGAGAATACAGGCACACATCACTATGCCCGGCTAATCCTTGTAATTTTTGTAGAGATGGGTTTTCAACATATTGGTCAGGCTGGTCTCAAGCTCCTGACCTCAGGTGATCCACCAGCCTTGGCCTCCCAAAGTGCTGGGATTACAGCCGTGAGCCACTGCCTGGCAATTTCTGAATTTTTAGTAGAAATGATTTCACTGTGTTGGCCAGGCTGGTGTCTCAGCCTATATTACTTTTATATATTACTGAATTCTGTCTGCTAGCAAAATTTGTTAATTCTACTTGCTAATATATTATTTTTTTAAAATGTTTAAAAATCTCTATGTCTATATTCCTAAGGAATCTGGATCTCAGCCTCCCAGAGTGCTGGAATTACAGGCGTGAGCCATCACACCTGACCTCACTGAAGCATTTTACCATGGCTGCTTTAAAATCTTTGTGAGATAATGCTAATGTCTCTGTTACCTTAGAATTGGAATCTACTATTTTTTTTTTTTTTTTTTTTTTTTTTTTTTTTTTTTTTTTTTTTTTTTTTTTTTTTTTTTTTAGGAAATCTTCCTGGTTCCTGAGAAGATGAGTGATTTTTCATGGAAAATCAGATATTTTCAGGCCGGGCACAGTGGCTCACGCCTGTAATCCCAGCACTTTGGGAGACTGAGGTGGGTGGATCACGAGGTCAAGAGATCGAGGCCATCCTGGCCAACATGGTGAAACCCCATCTCTACTACAAATACAAAAATTAGGCGGGCGTTTGGCATGCGCCTGTAGTCCCAGCTACTCGGGAGGCTGAGGCGGAAGAATCGCTTGATCCCGGGAGGTGGAGGTTGCAGTCAGCCAAGACTGTGCCACTGGGCTCCAGCTGGTGACAGAGCAAGACTCTATCTCAAAAAAAAAAAAAGAAAATCACATATTTTCATATTATGTTTTTGAGACTCTGCATCTTATTTAGAAATTCTGTTTTAATTGTCTTTCTCTGACATCTCTCTTGCAAGGGAACGAAGAGTACCGCCTCATCCCTGCCATCTTGACATAGAAGTCAGCTAAGGCTGGGTGCAGTGGCTCACGCCTTAATCCCAGCACTTTGGGAGGCTGAGGTGGGCAGATCGCCTGAGGTCAGGAGTTTGAGACCAGCCTGCCAACATGGTGAAACCCTGTCTCTACTAGAAACACAAAAATGCTAGCTGGGTGGGGGCAGGGGGTGGTGGTGTGCACCTGTAATCCCAGCTACTTGGGAGGCTGAGGCAAGAGAATTGCTTGAACCTGGAGTCAGAAGTTGTAGTGAGCCGAGATGGCGCCATTGCACTCCAGCCTGGGCGACAAAATGAGAAAAAAAAAAAAAAAAATTCCCACTTAATCGTTAAGCTTCTGTTTATACCTGAGATGGGGGTGCTCCCTGCTACTAAATCACAGGAGGTTGCAGCTCCCGGCATGGTCTCCACTGACGCTGCAGTGACCTTGTCAGTGACCTTGGTACCACGGTGCTGGCGAATATCCCGACTCCCCACTGGGCTTTCCTCCACCCTGTTCGGTGGCGATGAGGAAGAATGCTTATTACTGCCAGGTGGGGGTGAAAGTCTAGAATCCTTAGGTGTGCCTACTGAAAACTGGGCTGGGAGGAGAGTCTTGTTACTGGTCAGTAGGGATGTTTGGCCTCCTCTGACACCGTCCCACTGTGGGTGCCATGTCACCTCCCACAGTCTCAAAAGGGTGAAATTCTAGGTCCCTACTTGGCCTTTGCTGGCTGGCGTGGAGGTGGTGCCATAGTTTTTCTGTGGTGTTTGGCTGGAGTGAAGCAGTTATTATCTAAAACTTCTCTGTTTTGCTAGGCTGCCCCTTTCCTGGTTCTTTGGCAAGAGAGAGCAGGTTTTTGTTGGGGTGGTTTTGTCTGTTTATTAGCATTTCTGGGTTGCCAGCCTCTTCAGCTCCAAGTCTGAGATGTATGTGACAAAAAGAAAACCCAGGAGCCGGGTGCAGTGGCTCACCCCCGCAATCCCAGCACTTTGGGAGGTTGAGGCAGGCGGATTACAAGGTCAGGAGATTGAGACCATCCTGGCCAACATGGTGATCGTCTCTACTAAAAATACAAAAATTAGCTGGACGTCCTGGCGTGTGCCTGTAATCCTAGTTACTTTGGAGGCTGAAGCAGGAGAATCGCTTGAACCAGGGAATTGGAGGTTGCAGTGAGCCAAGATCGTGCCACTGCATGCACTACAGCCTGGCGACAGAGCAAGACTCCATCTAAAAAAAAAAAGAAAAGAAAACCCAGGAAATTCATTACTGTGCTTCCATTTGGGCCCCAAGTTTTCTAGCCAGCCTGGCTTTTCCCTCCATCTTTCTGAGCTGAACCTTGAGATAAAGATAGATAAATAGATAGATATAGATATATATCTTATCAATATATTTTTTATATATTGATGTAAATGTACATGTAATATCTACATATATCTATATATTATATATAGATATATTTATATATAAAGTGTCCAGAATTTTTTCACTGTACTTAGCAGGAGTAATAAAAAAAAGTGAGTCTATTTCATTTCCCAGAAGTGAGAAATATTATTTTTTATTTTTACTTTTTAAAAATTTTCTCCCACACTCAACTGAGAAATACTATTTTTAAAAAGATTTGACATTTTGTCAATAAGAATAATTCAGTATAAAGGGGGAAAATTACCATACAGAATGGTGAAACAGAAAGCAAGGTCCTTGAGTTGGTGAGAGAAACAGTGATTCAGATGACACATGGAGCGGTTGGTTCTCTGATAAAATCGGGAACACTTCTTCCATTGGCACAAAAGGGAAGGTAGGTGGACATATACCGCAGACAGGTCTAGAGAGTCAGGGTTAAATAGATGAGGGGATTCTTCTACATTAGACAGTGCTGTTCAATAAACATTTCGGAGATGGTGAAAATGTTCTATATCTACACTAATATGATAGTAAGTGGAGATACGGCTGTTTAGCATTTGCAATGTGGTTAGTGCCAATTAAGCACTGAATTTTTAATGTAAATTAATTTAAGGCTGGGCATGGTGGCTCACGTCTATAATCCAAGCACTTTGGAGGCCAAGGTGGGCGGATCACCTGAGGTCGGGAGTTCAAGACCAGCCTGACCAACATGGCAAAAACCCGTCTTTAAAAAAAAAAAAAAATTTGCTGTGTTAGGTCTCTTGTTAAAAAAAAAAATTACTTTAAATAGGGCTGGACGTGGGCAGGGCGCGGTGGCTCACGCCTGTAATCCCAGCACTTTGGGAGGCCGAGGCAGGTGGATCACGAGGTCAAGAGATCGAGACCATCCTGGTCAACATGGTGAAACCCCGTCTCTACTAAAAATACAAAAATTAGCTGGGCGTGGTGGCACGTGCCTGTAGTCCCAGCTGCTCGGGAGGCTGAGGCAGGAGAATTGCTTGAACCCAGGAGGCGGAGGTTGCAGTGAGCCGAGATCGCGCCATTGCACTCCAGCCTGGGTAACAAGAGCGAAACTCTGTCTCAAAAAATAAATAAATAAATAAATAAATAAATAGGGCTGGACGTGGTGGCTCATGCCTATAATCCCAGCACTTCGGGAGGCTGAGGCGCAGGCAGGTCACTTGAGGTCAGGAGTTTGAGACTAGCCTGGCCAACATGGTGAAACCTCATTTTTACAAAAATATAAAAATTAGCCAGGCATGGTAGTGAGCGTCTGCAGTCCCAGCTACTTGGGAGGCTGAGGCAGGAGAATCACTTGAACAGGGAGGTGGAGGTTGCAGTGAGCAGAGATTGCACCATTGCACTCCAGCCCGGGTGACAAGAGTGAAACTCTGTTTCAAAATAATAATAATAATAATAATAATAATAATTTAAATGTAAATAGCTACATGTGGCTAGTGACTAGCATTGAACAGTGTAGCTCTATATGAAAGAGGAGGTGGATTCATTGGTTGAAAGTGAAGCTGAAAGCTGAGAATGTAGGGATAAGTTGGCAGTGACAGAAGAGATGAAACGATGTAAGACAGTCCTGTTGATTTGTGATCATGCCTGGTCAACACAGTTGTGTTGATTTTCTCCAGCAAATACAGTTGCAGAAAAATTGTATTATAAAAACATTGGCTGGGTGCAGTGGCTCATGCCTGTAATCCCAGCACTTTGGGAGACTGAGGCAGATGGATTGCTTGAGTCCAGGAGTTTGAGACCCTGTCTCTACAAAACTTACAAAAATTAGGTGGGTGAGTACTTTAGTCTCAGCTTCTCAGGAGGCTGAGGTGGGAGGATTGCTTGAGCCTCAGAGGCAGAGGTTGCAGTGAGTTCAGATCAGCCATTGCACTGCAGGCTGGGTGACAGAGTGAGACTCTGTCTCAAAAAACCAAAAACCAAAACCAAACAAAAAAACCAAACCTTCCCCCCACCCCTGCACGAACACACACACACACACTCACACACACACTCACACACACACACACACACAAGCGCACACACACACACACACACAAGCACACACACACACACACACACACACATATTTTGACACCAGAGTTGAACCAATCTCCACTCTTCTCTAGTTTTCCAGGGAGGAAACAGGTGGCCATGATAATGTATAACTGAAGTTACTGGCCCGAGCCATCATGAACATTACCTGGCATAACCAGCTCCTTCAGTGTTTCGTTCCCTCAAATGAGCACCCTTTCCTTCATTTCTCTGCCTCCTCTTGTACCCTCTGTTGGAATAATTTAAGACCGATAGGCAAATGTTTTAGTACTCTCTAAAATCGGACCTGCTCTGGAATCCAGACTGATCTCAGGAAAGGTGTGACCCCCAATATTACTTATGTATAAAATATGAGCAAATATTTTGTCTTCTTTTGTGTTTAATCATTTTTCTTTGGCTTTTTTTTTTGTCCCTATGCGAAGTCTCAATACCTACACATAGGTGAAGCAGCAGCAACCAGGTGAGTTAAACAGGAACGTGATTCCTAGAGAACGGCAAGACCAATTCTTCAACTACTTCAGGATTTCTGAGACATAGAGAAGATGTCTCAGAATTGTGCTCTCTTTTTTTTTTTCTGTTTTAAAGATGGAGTTTCTCCATGTGGGCCAGGCTGGTCTTGAACTCCTGCCCTCAAGTGATCTGCCCACCTCAGCCTCCTAAAGTGCTGGGATTACAAGCGTGAGCCACCACACCCGGCCATGTGCTCTCTTAATTCTTTTATAATCTCGACCTTGACTCTTTCATTATATGACCTGGTCCTGTGGCACCGTGTTATAATGCACCTGTATGGATCTCCCTGCACCAATATGGATCACTTGAAGAGACTCCTTTGCCTCCACAAAAAAGGATATAGCTGTGTGTCTCTTCCATTTTTGTTTACAGTTGCCTAAAATTATTTGAGCATTTTTTTTTTTTTTTTTTTTTGAGATGGAGTTTCACTCTTGTTGCCCAGGCTGGAGTGCAATGGCGCCATCTCAGCTGACTGCAACTTCTGCCTGCCGGGTTCAAGTGATTCTCCTGCCTCAGTTTCCTGAGTAGCTGGGATTACAGACACACACTATCATGCCTGGCTAATTTTGTATTTTTAGTAGAGATGGGTTTCCCATGTTGGTCATGCTGGTCTCGAACTCCCGATCTCAGGTGATCCGCCCACCTCGGCCTCAGGTGTGAGCCACCACATCCGGCCTATTTGAGCAGTTTTTTCCTCTTCTTTGATAAACACCTTATTAATCCTTAAAAAGAAAAGAAAAAAGGAAAATAAAACTTTTATTGAAATCCTAACGTGATGAATGCAATCATATAAATAATTTATTTATTCAACAAATAGAATATGCACAACCCAATGAAATAAATGAAGGATACATAGATGATGAGGACAAAGTCTGTGCTTAACGGAAGTTCATAGTCCACTAGGAGAAATGGATAAAGTCTAAGGATAGATAGCAGCATAAATAAATTCAACCCTGGGAGGTAACCATCTTTCTTTTCATTTTACAGATTCAGAAACAGGCCACTGAAGGTTAAGTGATGAATTCATGATTACACAGCCAGAGGCAGGATTTCAACTAAGATTCAAATAACACCAAAACATCTCCCATTGCCAGTAAACTACATTTAAAATTTATTTCAAATGTCAAGCTTAGAAAATAACATAAAATTAACATATACCACTAAAACATTTTTTTTAATGCTCTGAAATAATACCAGGAAAAATCATCAATTTTGACTCTTATTATTTTTTTGGATGGAGTTTTGCTCTTGCTGCCCAGGCTGGAGTGCAATGGCGCCATCTTGGCTCACCATCACCTCTGCTTCCCCGGTTCAAGCAATTCTTCTGATTTAGACTCCCAAGTAGCTGGGATTATAGGCACCTGCCACCACACCTGGCTAATTTTGTATTTTTTAGTAGACGGGGTTTCTCCATGTTGGTCAGGCTGGTCTTGAACTCCTGACCTCAGGTGATCCACCTGCTTTGGCCTCCCAAAGTGCTGGGATGACAGCCCTGAGCCACCGCACCCGACTGACTCTTATCAATTTTTTTTTTTTTTTGAGATGGAGTGTCATTCTTGTTGCCCAGGCTAAAGGGCAATGGCATGATCTTGGCTCACTGCAACCTCTGCTTCCCAGGTTCAAGCAACTCTCCTGCATCAGCCTCCCAAGTAGCTAGGATTACAAGCATGCACCACCATGCCCAGTTAATTTTTTGCATTTTTAGTAGAGACAGGGTTTCTCCATGTTGGTCAGGCTGGTCTGGAACTCCCATCTTGGCCTCCCAAAGTGCTGGGATTACAGGCATGAGCCACTGCGCCCGGCCAACCCCATCAATCTTTAAAAGACATAGAAGTGTAGTCTTGGAAAACGAGCCCTGGGACTGAATCCAGCACAAAGTCTCTGAAAATAACTCCTGGGTTCTTGACATTCTAGCTTTGTTAACCTGGATTTGTAACTCAATGTCTTCTAAACTTCAGATTTCACATACTTAAGGTGAAGATAAATAATACTTATTTCCCTGTGTGAGGATTATACAAGACATGTCTAGGCATACAGTAGACACACATTAAATGTCAGCTGACTTTGAATCAAGCAGGGTCATCGTCCTGGCTTTTTCCAAGGATTTGATTTTTACAATATTCAGTTTGTTTATTTGTTGGAAAAGTCTAAGGGGGGGGGCAGAGAAATGAGGCAGCGGGTGGAGAGAGATAGGAGGCGTGTTCACGTTGAAGATGAGAGTGTGGCTTTCGCATCTATAAAACTGAAGTTCTCCTTTGAGAATTGCAAAGTGGACTTTGTGGAGGGTGGAGCTCCGTGGTGCTTCCCATCCTAGTACCCAGGAATGACTTCCCAAGGACTTATAAAATTAACAAATTAAAACCACTGTTATTCCTAATTCAATTTCTTTTTTTTTTTTTTTTGAGACGGAGTTTCGCTCTTGTTACCCAGGCTGGAGTGCAATGGCGCGATCTCGGCTCACCGCAACCTCCGCCTCCTGGGTTCAAGCAATTCTCCTGCCTCAGCCTCCCGAGTAGCTGGGACTACAGGCACATGCCACCACGCCCAGCTAATTTTTGTATTTTTAGTAGAGACGAGGTTTCACCATGTTGACCAGGATGGTCTCAATCTCTTGACCTTGTGATCCACCCGCCTCAGCCTCCCAAAGTGCTGGGATTACAGGTGTGAGCCACCGCGCCCAGCTCCTAACTCAATTTCTGACAAATGTAGCCAACACAATATTATGAGGCCTTCATGCTTGGAACCACTGGATTGGCTACCAGTTGACTTCAGGCTTAAAACAAGCTGACACAAAGCAATTTTGGTTGAACCAATTTGACCCAGCAAAATGCAAAATCGTTCTAAGTTGTTCATTTCACTCTGAGGGTCCCGAATGTGTTGGAAATCCCCACACTGTCTAATGACATTTCTAGGTATACTGCTCCCCAAATTAGTGCTTCCCTGAGTCATAGAGCAGCACCAGAAAATATCAAATGGCCAACACTAAGAAGCCATTCTCAAATTACTGCCTCTAGGGTGATTGCTTTCCAAGGATCCCAAGGTATAGCAAAGACACACTTTCAGGCTACCCAAGACTTCGAGACAATTTGACAATGCCAGAGTTGCTGCAAAAACTTTCAGAAGGCCACTGATTGTCCATATTTATAGTCATTTGGCCCAGGTAAGCCTGGCCTTGAGCAGAAATGCACCGAATTTGTACTTCCTCTCCCCTGGCACCAGGATGCTTGGTGCGCTGGAAAGTTTGCATCCATAGTAATCCCCTGTGTTGGACCTGACCTCTCCATCCCAGTTGACTATGGAAGGAAGCCAAAAAAGACGGGGGGTGTTGATGCATTTATTTGCATTTGCCATTTTTATTTGCCTTAGGAACATTAGACTGCAGGCCTCCTTAAGCGTGAACTGTTTGTTAAAGTCTGGTGTTGCCTTTTGCGGACTGGTCTAGCCAGAGTTGTTTGAACCCAAATGGGGAGATGGGGGTGGGGCTGGGGTGGGGTAAGACATCTGCAGAGCCCAACAACCGTTACCAAGGCCTCTCCTGGCTCTGCCTCTACCTGCCAAACGTTAAACAAAGCCCCTGGGAGAACTCGGGCAAGCTGAACACCTTGGTCAAACACTAAGCAGAGCACCACCAGGTGTGCTTACAGAGCAGACTCTCCATCAGCGTCCTGTCATGCAGAGAATGTTTATCCAATTTGTCAAGATAATCTTTCCTCAAATAAGCTTCGGGCCTATCCTTGGAACAGCCTGAATTTAGTCGGTATAATGTAACTCTATTTTTTTCACCCATTTTCCTTTAATCGCTGTGTCAACTTTTCCCTGGCTTTAAGCAAACTGAAAGTAATTATATCATTCTTAAGTGAGTAATCTTCTGACTGGGTTCGCTGATTCGTGAGTTACTCTAAAATTCTGAACCGTGCAGTTCTTTTTCAAACACATTTTCTTAGATGTTTCACAAAGTTTGGCTCATCGATGACCCACGGATGTGTTTATTCTGTCACGTTTTCTTATGCCGTGACTATATCAGGGCATTTGAAAAGAAGTTAAGTGTAGATATATGAGAGGGAGGAAAAAGGAAACTTCACCTACTAATTTCGGTATTTCTTAGAAATATTACAGTCATTGTAAATAACTTGCAACTTCAAGCATGAAGAAAGTTTGATTAGTGCTTTGAATCATGGTGTAACATTGAAGGCTGAGCTGGATGGACTTAAAAGCACTCACTTCTTTCATTTCATTACATAGTTTCCTTGATATTTGACACCTTATATGATATTGCTTTGTTTAAAAAGCAGAAACACTAAAGGTTACCACATTTTTCCTAGTGCTATTCATTGACATACTCCCACAGAACTCATGATATATTTAAAAATAGAAGGCTCAGCCATCTGGCTATTCCATGGTTTCTATTTTTGTTTCTCTTTGCATTCACAAAGTCTGTTGAGTCTGAAATTCTCTATGTTCTGCCCTATACGTAATTGTGTATACACACACACACACTTTCTCATTTAAATTTATCCATTATCAATCTGGGTTTGTTTTACCGACCACAGTGGCACTTTGGTGGGGACGCTAACCTTGCTTAATTTATGCATTAGTCAAGTCTGCATTAAATCCTAACTCTGAGGATTGTTACCCAAAGTCTAAAAGATGCCAAATCAAAGGCATTTCTTATTAATATGTACCACCCATGTTTACTCAGGATTTTCACTGCTAGAAATAGGCTCCTTGTCTTGGCTTTGATGAAGCCACAGGACCACAGAGAACTTTTTTTTTTTTTGAGACGGAGTTTCGCTCTTGTTACCCAGGCTGGAGTGCAATGGCGCGATCTCGGCTCACCGCAACCCCCGCCTCCTGGGTTCCAGCAATTCTCCTGCCTCAGCCTCCCGAGTAGCTGGGACTACAGGCACGTGCCACCATGCCCAGCTAATTTTTGTATTTTTAGTAGAGACGGGGTTTCACCATGTTGACCAGGATGGTCTCGATCTCTTGACCTCGTGATCCACCC
>PVKV010033167.1:0-13774 GCA_004027835.1 Alouatta palliata
CGATCTCTTGACCTCGTGATCCACCCGCCTCGGCCTCCCAAAGTGCTGGGATTACAGGCGTGAGCCACCGCGCCCGGCCCACACTTATATATTTTATATATACATTCACATTCCTCTTCCCAAGGAATTTGTCCTCCAATACTCAGCTCAGGCCACACTTTCTTTCCCTAGGAAGGCCTCCATGACAATCTTGTGTGCCTTCTACACTGAATTAAATACCTATATTCTTGCTTCCCTAACATTCAGATCATACTTCTACTACAGTACTTATCATAGTATAATTAATGGTTTACATGTCTCTCCTACTACTCTGTGAACTTCTTGACAGCTGAAATGGTTTTACTATTTATTTATTTAGAGATGGAGTCTTGCTCTATTGCCCAGGCTGGAGTGCAGTGGTGCGATCTTGGCTCACTGCAACCCCTGCCTCCAGGGTTCAAGCGATTCTCCTGCCTCAGCCTCCTGAGTAGCAGGCACGTGCCACCAGGCCCGGTTGATTTTTGTATTTTTAGTAGAGATGGGGTTTCACCATGTTGGTCAGGCTGGTCTCAAACTCCTGACCTCATGATCTGCTCGCCTCAGCCTCCCAAAGTGCTGGGATTACCAGGCATGAGCCACTGTGCCCAGTCTTATTTAAATTCTTAATTTCAACGTTTCTAGCACACTGCCTGACATGTTAGTGAACAACGGACTTATTGAATTAACTAATAAAAATATGGGCATACAAGAAGAGCACAGCAGCATTTTCAACAATTTGACAAATGAATTTTGTTTTGTATTCTTTAAAGGGCCACCACTTTAAAATTGACTGAATAATCATCTTTGTATATAGTCAGACCTAAAACAAAGCACTGTACAATTCCTGTGTCAAATAATGATAATAATATGTCCTTTACACTAACTCATTTCATCATTACAATCCAATGCGGAAAACCTTATTATTTTTCCTTTTCCTTCCTCAGATGAGGAAACAGCCTTGTAAGCGGTGAAGCAATTTGCCTAAGGTCACATATTTATTAAGTAGGGTTTGTAGCTTTGGCACGTATAGTGCTAACTACACTATCATACCTCTCAAAGTCAGCTGAGTAAGAATATTCACTTTTGCACAATATCTCATCCCTTTGTCTGACCTCCACCTGCAACCTCCCACATACACTCACTTAGGAGAAACAAAGGCTCACAGCGCACACAGGCAGCTTGTGATTTAGAAAAAAAATGTGTTCACACATACTCAGCTTTGCTTAATGCAAACAAATATACTAATCAATATGGTATAACCCTCTGGGACTATTCTGTTTTAATAACATTAAGATACAATGTAATGATTTTCATTTTATTGTCCTGTCAAATTCTTTAAAATGGGAACTTGAGGCGGGGCGCGGTGGCTCATGATTGTAATCCCAGAACTTTGGGAGGCCAAGGTGGGCAGATCACCTGAGGTCGGGAGTTTGAAACCAGCCTGACCAACAATGGAGAAACTCCATCTCTACTAAAAATACAAAATTAGCTGAGTGTAGTGGTACATGCCTGTAATCCTAGCTACTTGGGAGGCTGAGGCAGGAGAATTGCTTGAATACAGGAGGCGGAGGTTGTGGTGAGCCGAGGTGGCGCCACTGCACTCTCGCCTGGGCAACAAGAGCAAAACTCCGTCTCAAAAAAAAAGGGAACTTGATATACTGCTTCAGCAATTTGAATGTGTCAATACATGTATCTGACGTTAAATTGTCTTTTCCGGAAAGCAAAATGTGAAGCAGCTCATAAAGACTTCTTGTCATGTATCACAAGCCCTCCATTATTACTTTACTTAAGATGTCTGTGAGGGTACAGCTAGAAAGACAGAATTGAAAAACCAGTTCTTGCCACATTGCAAAATAACTGTAAGGAGTGGCATTTGGTTCCTGGAGTCAAAGAGGTGACTATGCCTACTAAATCATGGTATTGTCTCAAATGAAACAAACCAAAAGAACCAAAAAAAACGAGAGAAAACAAAAAGACAAAATAAGAAAAGCCTTTTCATTTCTGAAAGCTTTGGGGCTGTGTGGTCCTGTCAGGTGCTGCTATTTCTGGGTTTCCTATTACTGCAATCTTCAAGTCCTAAAGATTTTTGCTTCTCTTTGCAGTCCTTTATTCATTTATAAACAAGCTGCATTGTATCATTTGTGTCCAACTGAGTTGGATTCCAACATCAGTCCTATCTTGCCATGAAGTATTAAAGGCTGAGGTACCACTAGGGATGTGAAAGGGAAAACGAGCATTTGCTTTGGAAAAATCCTAGATAAAGAGTGCCATGGAGAACATATGCATATCAGACCCCCTCTTCCTTCTGCTCCACACAACCTTCAAGTTTTCATGAATACCAGCATTGATTTAATGGTGGCAAGATTCAACATACTTTGAGGTAAGAATATAATAAATGTTTATTATTTTCAGGTTTATATTAATTAACGAACTTTAGGTTTATATTAATTTATTCCAGCATTAACAAAAGCCTGGAAGTTTGTTGGGAATGGGCAATACATGATTACATATTCTAGACATCAAGTACCATATTTGGAATGATTTGAAAAAAACAGTATTTTTGAAGCACATGAATTAGTTTGTGGGAAAGAGTAGGTGGGAAGGAGGTCAGGCAGAAGCAACAGGAGGTACAAAGGCAGGAAGGAGGCATAAGAAAGTCTAGCATATTAATGTTTTTGTAGAATATCCCAATTTGGTGACTTCTATCTCCTTTCTTTCCCCAGCTAGAATTTGAACCTATTTTTTTCTGTAACTTTTTTTTTGAGATGGGGACTTGCTATTTTGCTTGGGCTAGTCTTGAACACCTTGGTTCAAGCAACCCTCCTGCCTCAGTCTCTCAAGTAGTTGGGATTATAGGCATGTGGCACCATGGCCAAGAACTCCTTTAGCACTACCATTTGTGTCATTCTTCTTGGCTTGTGACATCTCTTCAACTGTGCAGTTATCTTTTTTTTTTTGAGATGGAGTCTCACTCTGTTGCCCAGGTTGGAGTACAGTGGCAAAATCTCGGCTCACTACAACCTCCGCCTCCTGAGTTGAAGTGATTCTCCTGCCTCAGCCTCCCGAGTAGCTGGGACTACAGGCCCGTGCCACCATGCCCCACTAATTTTTTGTATTTTTAGTAGAGAGACAGGGTTTCACCATGTTAGCCAGGATGGTCATGATCTCCTGACCTTGTGATCCACTCGCCTCGGCGTCCCAAAGTGCTGGGATTACAAGCATGAGCCACCTCACTCAGCCGCAGTTATCATTTTTTAAATTAACCTTTTAATTTCTCTCTTTCCCTAAATTATAATCTCTTTTTATTTCTCCAGAACGCCTAAAAAGGGGCTTTGCATTGAATAGACACTAATAAGTAACTATTGATTGATTAACCAAAAAAATCATCTCTCATGTACTTAAAATCTTCATTAAGAATGCTAAGATTCTTCCAGGAGTAAAAAAGAGAGAAAAAAAAAAAAAAAAAAAAAAAAAAAAAAAAAAAAAAAAGAATGCGCTAAGATTAGGCAGGGCATGGTGGCTCATGCTTGTAATCCCAGCACTTTGGGAAGCCAAGACAGGTGGATCACCTGAGGTCAAGAGTTTGAGATCAGCCCGGCCAACATGGCGAAATCCTGTGTCTACTAAAAATACATAAAATTAGTCAGGCGTGGTGGTGGGTGCCTGTAATCCCAGCTACTTGGGAGGCTGAGCAGAACTGCTTGAACCCAAGAGGCAAAGGTTACAGTGAGCCAAGATCACATTGCACTCCAGCCTGGGAGGCAGAGCAAGACTATGTCTTTAAAAAAAAAAAAAAAAAAAAAAAGAATGTTAAGATTATATTTACAAGAATAAAGTAGAACGTTGTGAGCAGAAGATAACACATCTATTCACCATGCTAGTTTTATTACCTAGTTCCAGGAGGAACAAATACTACATACAGTCAATGTTTATGCCAATCCAGAAAGCAGTAGGATTGATGGCAATTACTCCCTTACAAAAATACAAAGACAAATTTTAGAATAAGATCTTATTATAGTCACTGATAATTATATGGAAAAAAACTGGACTTGAATTCTGAAAACTTGGATCTGAATCAAGGTTCTGCCACCTGTTGTGTACTTTGGTAAATTACTTTCACCTTTGAGCCTTTTTTCTCATCTACAAAATTAAGACTTCAAACTTCACAAGATCATAAAGAAATTAAAAATGCACATGTATCTAGTGTGGCATCTAGTATAGACTCAATAATGTATTTGCTAACTTTTTGCCTATTCATCCATTCAGTCAAATACACCCAGAAAGCAACACAATAGAGATACTGTGAACTACAGAGAAATGTTTCTTTCGCAAATTTTAGTTACAAAGATACTTTTTTCCTTCAAATGGTTGTCATTAGGACAAATCTATGTTCACTTTTTGGAAGGTCATCATATGTTATTTTTTGTTGTAGTGTAGGCACACATTTAAGACCAAATAAATCTATCTTGCAATCATGGGGCACATAGACACGATGGTTTTGTACATTTGTCTAATTGCATCATAGTATATACTCTATTTCTAGTTCCAGCATTATCTTTTTTTCTTTTTTGAGATGAAGTCTTGCTCTGTTGCCCAGGCTGGAGTGCAGTGGCATGATCTTGGCTCACTGCAACCTCTGCCTCCCAGGTTCAAGTGATTGTCCTGTCTCAGCCTCTCAAGTAGCTGGGATTACAGGCATCCACCATCATGCCTAGCTATTTTTTTTGTATTTTTAGTAGAGACAGGTTTTCACTATGTTGGCCAGGCTGGTGTCAAACTCCTGACCTCAAGTGATCTGCCCACCCTAGCCTCCAAAAGTGCTATGATTACAGGCATGAGCCACTTAGCCTCTCAAAGTGCTAAGATTATAGGCGTGAGTTCCAGCATTATCTTATCACACATTAGATAATTACTTGTATAAAAGCTCAGGCTCAGTAATAGTCTATAGATACTGCACAATAGGCCCCGTTGTATCTGCAGGTTCTACAACCACAGATTCAACCAATCATGGACTGAAAATTAAAAAAAAAAAAAAAAAAAAGGTAACATTATAGCAATTTTAAAAAATTCAAAAGTAACAATAATACAATATAACCACTATTTATAAAGCATTACATTGCACTAGGTGTTACAGGTAGAGATGATTTAAAATGCTTGAGAATGTATACGTAGGTTATTTGCAAACAGCATGCCATTTTATGTAATGGAGTTGAGCAACCATGGATTTTGTTATCTGTGGGGGGTCCTGGAACCAATCTCTTGCAGATACCAAGGGACAAACTGTTTTCTAGAAGAAAGGTAAGGTAGAGAATATCTTTTATTTTTATTTTCATTGTTTAGAAACAAGGTCTTGCTCTGTAACCATGGGATCATAGCTCACTGTGCCTCAAACTCCTGGAGGTTCAAGGAATCATTCTGCCTTAGCCTTCTGAGTAGCTGGGACTACATGCATGCACTGTGCTTGGCTAATTTTTTTTTTTTTTGAGACAGGGTCTTGCTATGTTGCTCAAGCTGGTCTTGAACTCCTGCACTCAAGTGATTCTCCCATATCAGTCTTCCAAAGTGCTAGGATTATGGCATGAGCCACTGTACTAAGCCCTGGCTAATTTGCTTATTTTTTATTTTTGTACAGGCAGGGTGTCGCTGTGTTACTCACGCTGGTTTCAAACTCTAGCCTCAATTGATTCTCCCACCTTGGTCTTCCAAAGTGTTGGGGTTACAGGTGTGAGTCACTGTGCCAGGATGGGGAGATCTTAAAGAAAGGGCTGCAGTTGGCAATCTTGGGTTCTACTTGTGGTTGTCACTCTCTCTGTTAGACTTCTAATGAGGCATGTAACTTCAGTTTCTCTATACCTTATTATTATTATTGCCACTTAGAACTGGTGTGATGTGATCTCTCAATAACGCTGTAACACTTAATTGGTATCTATAACAAAATTTGAAATACATAGATGTTTCTACAGAAATGCAAAGTACTCAGCTTATCAGTGTTTCTTTTTGTGCGTTGACTAAATTTAATATTAAATTTGTAGTAACATTTAATTTTAATTTCTTTACCTACTTCCTAGTGAAACACAGGAACATCTAAAACATTAAGAAACAAAAATAGGCTAGCTGTGGTGGCTCACGCCTTTAATCTCAGCACTTTGGGAGGCATAGGCAAGTGGATCACTTGAAGTCAGGAGTTTGAGACTAGCCTGGCCAACACGGTGAAACCCTGCCTCTACTAAAAATACAAAAAATTAGCTGGGCATGGTGGCACAGGCTGGTAATCCCAGCTACTCAGAGGCCAAGACAGGAGAATCGCTTGAACCTGGGAGGCGGATCACACCACTGCACTCCAGCCTGGGTGACAGAGCAAGACTTTGTCTCAAAAAAAAAAAAAGAAAAAGAAAAAAAAGTGCTGCATTAAAACTAATTTTATTAACAAAATGACAAAAAGCAATTTCTTCCAATTTGATTTTAGAGACAATTGCTTAGATACAAGAATTTCTGGTCAGGTACCCTGTAGGGTGACCAAACAAATCCCACCTTGTCTGGATCTACCTAGTTTAGGTACTGAAAATTCCATGTCCCAGGAAACTCCTGTCCTGAGCCAACTGGTAGAGTTGGTACAGTTGGCTTTTCCATAGCTTACAGTTTTATTATCTGCCATTAGAAAAATTCCAGTGCTCGCCAACTGCAGTGGCTCACGTCTGTAATCCCAGCACTTCGGGAGGCCAAGGTGGGCAAATCACAAGATCAGGAGTTCAAGACCAGCCTGGCCAACATAGTGAAACCCCGTGTCCATTAAAAATACAAAAAATTAGCGGGGCATGGTGGTGGGTGCCTGTAATCCCAGTTACTTGGGAGGCTGAGGCAGGAGAATTCCTTGAACCCAGGAGGTGGAGGTTGTAGTGAGCTAAGATTGTGCCACTGCACTCCAGCCCAGGTGACAGTGTGAGACTCCATCTCAAAAAAAAAAAAGGAAGAAAAATTCCAGTGCTACTATAATTTATATGTATCTGAAATGCACCTGCATATTCTTCCTGTTGGTATTCAGTACATAATCAATTGGTTAGCATATAAACATTTATGGAATTTTGCCCCATGAGTAGATATTTTATAAATGTATATCAATATTTTTTGACCTTACAAGGATCTGGGGACCATGGGAGTGCCAAATTACTAACAATAATTATTTTGTCACCAAAAAGGTGTTGTTAATTGGTGTATTTTCTTTTTCAAGAACCTTTCCCTGTTGTTGTTTAAAGACTACTGTGCTTCTAGCTAGTAATCACCATAGCTGGGAAAACAATAACACAGGCAATACCTTTAAGAACAAGTCATTAAAAAACAAAACAAAATAATGTATGTGGGTCATCCCTTGGCCAATGTGGGGCCAGAGAGAAGTTGTTCTACTGGTTTTCCTTAAATAGCACCATAACCTAACCTGAATCTAAGATGGTTTCTAAAATATGTATAGAACGAATGTTAACTCATTCTATAAAAATATGTATAGAACTATATAGAACTATAGTTCTATACATATTTTTATAGAATAAAATGTGTACAGAAAATGTTAACTAACCATCAAACCATGGTTATGATGGTTTAGCAATGGTAGGAGACCCAAAAATTCAGAAGCACTGTAATGCTGTTCGTGATATTAACAAAAAATGAGGTCATGAGATCATGGAAAGGTTTCTGAGAAAAATATCAGACCAATTTTATTCACTAGAAAATGGGGATAACACAGGCTGTGTACACATAAGCATAATTAAAATAAAACTGATTAGGTCAGTTGCAGTGGCTCACACCTGTAATCCCAGCACTTTGGGAGGCTGAGGCGGGTGGATCACAAGGTCAGAGTTCCAGACCAGCTTGACCAACAAAGTGAAACCTTGTCTCTACTAAAAATAAAAAAACTAGCCGGGTGTGGTTGCAGGTGCCTGTAGTCCCAGCTGCTTGGGAGGCTGAGGCAGAAGTGCTTGAACCTGGGAGGCGGAAGCTGCAGTGAGCTGAGATGGGGCCACCACACTCCAGCCTGGGCGACGGAGCAAGACTCTGTCTCAAAAAAAAAAAAAAAAAAAAAAAGAAGAAAAAAAAAGGAAACTAGACCTATCAGTATTGACATTAAAAGCTTTACTTTGTAAATCCTGAGGTTACTTTATCAAATTTGATTATCAGTATTTTAAAACTTACAAAATGGAGAAATTGATAGAGGCTTTTAAATATTATAATGGAATTTTTCACTTTTCAAAATCAATTTCCAAAGGTAACCTATAGGTTGAACAGTAAGATGTGTCAACAAATCAGGGATTTAGATTTTAAAAGGTTTTCAATCTGACCAACACTTCAGATTATCTCAAGAGGAAGCCTTCTTATGTCTCTCCTTCCTTCAGAACACTCTCCTGGCTCTCATGTCCTGTTTACAAAGATTTAAGCCCACTGGTAGAAAGGCATAAAATGCTCTTACTGACATGACCCGTAACTTGCCTAATATTTTGCCATCTACCATCCACGCACTTTAAGTTCCCGAAACTGTTAATTACTTGACACTTTCTGCGCTGTTGCCAGTTCTCTTCGGCCAGACCATCTTCTTCACCTTCTCTGTTGAACTCCTAGCCATTCATCAGCACTCAGCTCACACAGCACAGTTCCATATAAGACTCAAGCATCATCTCTCTGGCTACATTTGGTCCTTGCGAGTTTTTCTATTATTGCCTGTATTTTGTTGAAGCATTCATGTCTTTTATGTACTATATAGTATACAATACATATGCATTACAAAGCATTTTTATAATTGATGTTTTAAAGCATCCAGCGCCTAAAATAGGGGAAGGGTTCTGTGGTCTTGGGCAAGTCCCTTTTCCTTTTTGAGCTTCAGGTTCCTCAGGTGTAAAATGGGTACTATGGCTCCGTAAGATGAGAATATATGTAAAGCCCTTACACAGTGCTCAATTCATGAAAACCATCGTTGTTTACATTGTTTAGGGTCCTCAAGAGGGGCTCTTGTCAGCGGAGTTGAGGAAATGCCCCTTTAAAATGACGTCATTATACGACACTTAAAAACCACCGCACGTCTGTACAAGCGGACAGAATCACACAGCTACCTAAAGTGGGTTCGCCTGTCATACAGTTTTGGGGTTCCACTTACAACAGGTTTCCATCAGTAAGCAAGGGAACAGAAATTTTAGCTGCTGAGGGCTTCCCGGGATTACCGCAGGGCGGCGGGAAGCGCCTTTACGGCCCGGTGGGAAGGCCGCGTCCCCATGGGACTACGTGAGGGCCTATGGCCTGCGGCAAAAACCACCACCTAGACGGTCCAGGGGTACCTCTTTCGGTGACTGGTGACCTGGAGGCCGCAATCCCTTCACAAAAAAGGGCTACGGGTTTCCGCCCGGCTCACACAGCGGCAGCGGAACCAACCAGGAAAGCAATTCCCGCGCAGCTCTGCTCCGGTCCAAGGCCCAGGCAGGCCAGACCGTGGGGTCTCCTCGCGCTCCACGCAGGGGCGGCGGGGCGGGACGCAGTGACGCAAAAAGGAGTGACGCGACGGCGCAGCGCGACGCGGTGACGCACGCCCCTTTGTTGGCTCAGTAGCGATAGCAGCGGCCGTGGAGGTGGCGCTGGGGACTGTTTTCTCTCGGAGGCCGGAGCGGAGCCGCGACTGACTGAGGCGGGCAGCAAGCGGCCCCCTCGCTCCCTCCCTCCCTCCTCCGCGCCCTCCCCGCCGCCACCAGCCGCCAGCCGCCGCTCCTGGGGAGGAGCCGCGGCCCGCGGGGCCGGAGCCAGGCCTGCGTCCGGACATTGGTCGGAGCCGGAGCGAGAGCCGGGGCCTCGGCGTCCCCGCCCTCTCCCCGCCTCGGCCAGCGTCCGCCGGGCGTCCGCGCGTCGCGCCATGGACTCGGACGAGGGCTACAACTACGAGTTCGACGAGGACGAGGAGTGCAGTGAGGAGGACAGCGGCGCCGAGGAGGAGGAGGACGAAGACGACGACGAGCCGGACGACGATAACCTGGATCTGGGCGAGGTGGAGCTGGTGGAGCCCGGGTTGGGCGTCGGCGGGGAGCGGGACGGACTGCTGTGCGGGGAGACGGGCGGTGGCGGCGGCAGCGCTCTGGGGCCCGGTGGTGGCGGCGGCGGCGGCGGCGGCGGTGGTGGCGGCGGGCCGGGGCACGAGCAGGAGGAGGATTACCGCTACGAGGTGCTCACGGCCGAGCAGATTCTACAACACATGGTGGAATGTATCCGGGAGGTCAACGAGGTCATCCAGGTGAGGGTGGCCGCCGCGTCAGCTGAACCGGGCCGGACGGGGGAGCGGATTCGGGCGGCCCGCGCGGTCCCGAGAGACAGGCCTGGGCCTGATGCGCAGCCCAGCCGGGTGCCTCCCGGCCTTGTCTTCTCCGCTTTCTCTGCTGGGGAGAGAGGGTGTCGAAAGCAGAGGTTCGCTGGTTAGCCGGGTGTGGGGAGGTGCGCTGAGGGCGGTGCTTCCCAAGTCCTGCTATGGCGGAGGTCTTCGGCCGCCTAAGCCTTCTCTTGCGGGCAATTTCTGCCAGTCTCCGGGCCCTGTGTCCTTCGTCCGGCCGGTCGAGCGCCTACTGGGGCGGGGCAGAGGAGTGGGGTGGGGTGGGGAAGAGGAGTCAGGAAGAATTGGGCCCCGACGAGGCTTACCCCGGCCTTAGCCTCGTTTGAACACTTTTGGAAAGGATTAGGGTAGGCCTTAGAGCAGCTTGGTGTACAGTTGCCCCAAGTGGGCACCAGTTAATAAAGAAATGGATCTTCTTGGCAGTCTCAAGTGCCTACTTAAAGGTGGGGGAAGGGAACTGTTTCTCGGAAGAGGTGCTGATGGGCCGCCTTTTCAGATGGTGAGGCTTCTGCTCACATCTTTTTTACGTCTTTGCTGTTTGTGACCTAACTGCTGCTTTTTCTAGTCGTAGCATATGACTTGCTTGAAGCTGTTGGAATAGTTAACTGCATATTGCATACCCATCCTTGTAGCTAAAACAACAGCAAAACGCAGTGTCGTCTAATATTGAACAACACTCTATTGTGAGTTAGAAAGCAGAGGCTTTCTGCTTCTGCACTCCTTTCTCTGATATTTTCTATTTCGTGGTAAGTTAGGCTTGGTGTAAATTGATAACCACATCTCATTTAACCATGTGTGTCAAGTTTTTGCATTTTTGAGCTTCAGAAAATCAAGTTTTCATTTGTTTGGGGGAAAACTCACTTGTCCTGAGGAATCAGGGATATAGTTGAAGAATAAAAATGAAGCTTGGTTCAGTGCAACTTTTAGAAAACCTGGAAACGAGTTACTATCGCCTCTTGCATGTCAGTCATTATTTCTTTAGCTTAAATTGGTTGGCTCAATATTCATTGACATATTAGAAGTATGTCACTGACTACTCGTTGACTTTACATTATTAACAGATTTTTATAGTATTATGGGTAACAGTTTTAAAAATTAAACCTATTCAGGCAATGTTTGAATACAGTGTTTTGCACAGTAAGAAAAATCTCTGATATGTAGCACTCTTACTAAATATTGGAAGTCTTAGTTTTTAATATAGAGAACATAGTCTAAGAAGGAAGTTGAGGGTTGTTGAAGACATATATATATATATTTTTTTTATTTTTTATTTTTTGAGACGGAGTCTCGCTCTGTTATAGTGGAAGTCTTAGTTTTTAATAGAGAACATAGTCTAAGAAGGAAAGTTGAGGGTTGTTGAAGACATACGTGTGTGTGTGTGTGTGTGTGTGTGTGTGTGTGTATGTGTGTGTGTATATATATATATATATATATTTTTTTTTTTTTTTTTTTTTTTTGAGACGGAGTCTCGCTCTGTTGCCTCAGCCTCCCGAGTAGCTGGGACTACACATGCATGCCACCATTCCCGGCTAATTTTTTGTGTTTTTAGTAGAGACGGGTTTCACCATGCTGGCCAGGCTGGTTTCGAACTCCTGACCTCGTGATCCACCCGCCTTGGCCTCCCAAAGTGCTGGGATTACAGGCTTGAGCCACTGTGCCCAGTCTGTAGGAGATAAATTTTAAAGCTCTTTTATTGATTCTAAAAATAGGACAATTGAGTTCTTAGGTCACTAAATTGAGGAATTTTTATTTTTTATTTTTTCATGACTACTTTTGTGCCATCTTTTTTTTTTTAAGGCAACTTCATTAAAATAATTTGCAGTAAAACTGAATGGTCTTTTCATTTTTCTGCAGCTGTATAAAATCTGTCCTCAAATTTATCACCTAGCTTACTGGCATTTTAATTAGCTTTTTAAAAAATCATGCGTATTCATTATTTAATTTTTTGACTTATTTACATTCTGTTAGAGTTAAATATCATCAGCTTAGGTGTGTCTTAATCATTGAGGCCAAAAAGTTCTGTGTGTCACTTCTGCAACAGAAATCTAGCTAATACATACGACATCATTCTTTATTAGCTTAGGTGAGAGAAAATAAATGCTGATGAAATGAACTAATAAGACCTACAAAAAACTAGGGGTTTTGTTTTGTTTTGTTTGGTGTCCTACTTTTACCATATGTCCATGTCAGATGTTTGGGAAAACTCTTTTTCTTCTGTATTTCACCATAAAGATGCTCTTAATAGAATTCCTGAACATATAAGTTATAGCCATACCTTGTTAAAATAAAATTTAGGAATAGCAGTAAAATTAAAGACTAGGATGTATCCCAGACCAGCTCCTCTCTGAATGGTATACTTACTAGGTCTAAATTAGGCTTTTGTTATGTTGCAAGTTAATAGATTGAGACTTCAGTTACACAGGTAACGCATGCACATATGAGAAAAATCTGATTCGGTAAGAAAAAATAAAAAGACAAAATAAGCCTGCCACCCAGAGACCTACACTAAAAAGTGAACTGTAGTTATTTTTCTAGACCTTTGGATAGCCATTAATATGGTTCCACATTAATAACAGTGGAACCATACTGTATGTTCTTTTTGTGTTTTCAGTGGTAAAACATTACAAAAACAGATTTTCTGAACAACCTTCTTCTGTCAGGTAACTTTTTCAAGAGCTTATATGATTATAGATTTAAACTAATTCATTTAATCTGTTATTTTCTAGTTTCTGGCTTTTATAAACATCATTGAAAATATCCTCATAAGTCAGTCTTTGAGTGTTCTTATTTTCTTGCGAAAAGGAGAATTGTTGAGTCAAAAGAATTTGCTCATTTTCAAGGCAGTTGATTCATACTACCACATTGCTTTCAGAAAGATAATGTTAGTTTTCCCAACCAGTTGGTGTTTGGCAAAAAAAAAAAAAAAAAAAAAAATGGTGAGATTGAACTTTTGTCATGTTTATTGGGCTTGGTATTTCTTTTTTAAATTGCCCCTTGCCTTTTGCTCATTTTATCCTCTTTTGCCCCTTGCCCCCGTTTGGGATATTTATCTCTTACTGAAGACTTCTTTGTATTAATAGAGGTTGGGAATACCAGTTATCTGGGTTTTTAATGTTCGTTTGATAAACAGCAAGTTTTACCAGGTTAAAAAACACTGAGTTTTATTTAGTTTGCATTAGAGAGCTTACTGTTAACTCTACAAATTTAAATTCCCTGTTCCCAGTTCTCATTTTCAAAATGAAATTGGGTAAGATACGTTTGCAGGCAAAAAAGTTTGAAAGATCACCAAATTAAATTAACTTAATCTTTCCTTGGGAATTTGATTACTTTTTCTGGGAGAGGAGTTCTGGGGCAACAATATAAATACTCTTATTTGTGGATATCTGCAGGTTAGGTTTAGTTTTC
>PVKV010033168.1:0-18980 GCA_004027835.1 Alouatta palliata
CATGTGTGTACCTATGTAACAATCTTGCATGTTCTTCACATGTACCCCCAAACCTAAAATGCAATAAAAAGTATATATTAAAAAAAAAAAAAGAAGATGTTTATTCTTATTAGTAAAATTAGTTTTTTTTTTACATTTTATTTTAAGAGGTTATGGATTCATTTTCCCATAATAAATATTACAAATGGATCCTGCATATTCTTTAGGCAGTTCCTTCTTATAGTAACATCTTGCAAACCTACAGTATTAGAGCAAACCAGAATCTTAGCCTTGAAATAGATAAGATACAGAAATTTTTATGTCTATAAGGATCTCTCCTGTTACTATTGCATGTCACAACCATTTCCTTCCTGTCCCTTTCTACCCACCCTTTAACTGTTGGCAACTGCTAAACTGTTTTTCATTTTTATTTTTTTCTCATTTAAAGAATGTTGCATAAATAGAATTATGTTGTATACAGCCTTGAGAAACTGGCTGTTTTATTCAGCATAGTTTGCTGGAGATTCATCTGTATTGCAGCATATATCAATAGTTCATTCTTGTTGGTGAGTAATATTTCATGGCATGGATGTACCACAAGTACATCCATAGATTTAACTATTTATCTACTGCAGGACATCTGGATTATATTCAGTTTTTTAGCTATGACATATAAGAATATAATACACATGTGTGTCCAGGTTTTTGTGTGAACAAAAGTCTATTTCTTTAGGATATGTACCTAGAAGTGCAATTGTTTGGTCATGCAGTAAATCTATGTCTATTTTTTTTTTTTAGATGGAGTTTCACTCTTGTTGCCCAGGCTGGAGTGCAATAGCACAATCTTGGCTCACTGCAACCTCCATCTCCCGAGTTCAAGCGATTCTCCTGCCTCAGCCTCCCTAGTAGCTGGGATTACAGGCATGTGCCACCATGCCTGACTAATTTTTGTATTTTTAGTAGAGACGAGGTTTCTTCATGTTGGTCAGGGGGTCTTAAACTCCCAACCTCAAGTGATCCATCCGCCTCAGCCTTCCAAAGTGCTGGGATCACAGGCATGAGCCACTGCGTCCAGCTGTCTATGTCTACTTTTCAAAGACACTCTCTTAGTCTGTTTTTTGATACTATAAAGGAAAACCTGATGTTGGGTAATTTATAAAATAAAAATAGAGTCATTTGGTTCACAGTTGTAATGGCTAGAAAGTTTAAGTTTGACCATTTATATCTGGTGAAGGTCTCGGGCTGCTTTCATTTATGGCAGAAGGCAAAGAGGAATTGGTCTGTGCATAGAACACACAGTAAGAGAGGAAGTGAGAGAGGGCAAGGAGGTGTCAGGCTCTTTTTTTTTCTCTCTCTCTCTCTCTCTGTTTTATTTTACTTTAAGTTCTGGGATACATGTGCAGAATGTCCTGGTTTGTTACATAGATATATGTGTACCATGATGTTTTGCTGCACCTATCAACCCGTCATGCAGGTTTTAAGCCCCGCATGCATTAGATATTTGTCCAATGCTCTCCCTCCCCTTGCCCCCACCCCCTCATAGGCCCCAATCTGTGTTGTTCCCCTCCCTGTGTCCATGTGTTCTCATTGTTCAACTTCCACTTATGAATGAGAACATGCAGTGTCTGGTGTAAGTTTGCTGAGAATGATGGCTTCCAGCTTCATCCATGTCCCTGCAAAGGACGTGAACTCCTCTTTTATAACTGCATAGTATCCCATGGTTTATATGTGCCACATTTCTTTATCCAGTCTATCATTGATGGGCATTTGGGTTGATCTTTTTTCATCAGCATTGTTTAGTTTTCAGCACATAAGTCTTTTGTTAGACTTATACTTAAGTATTTTTCAAATGATGTTGAATTTTATTTTATTGTTAGTTTTGGTGCCTATGTAAGTAGATTTGTCTCTTGATATCCATGGGGAATTGGTACCAGGATCCCAGATGTATACCAAAATTTGTGGCTACTTGAGTCCCTTATATAAAGTGGTATAGTACTTGCATATAATCAGTGCATATTCTCCATATACTTCAAACTTTCTCTAGATTACTTATAATACCAAATACAATGTAAATGCTATATAAGCAGTTCTTATACTATATTTTCATTTGCACTGCTTTTTATTTTATTGTTGTTTTTAATTTATTTTTTCAGATCTTTTTGGATCCATGACTGGTTGAATCTGTGACTGCAGAACCTGCAAATATGGAGGGCTGACTGTGTGTGTGCATGTATCCTATATGCTGAGAACTTAATGAACATGCTTATTATTTCATAGAGTTAATTTTGTGGATTCCTTGGGATTTTCATGTCATGGCAACCAGGGGCAGTTTTATTCTTTCCTTTCAGATCTGTATGCCTTTTTTCTGCTTTGTTTGGCCAGAGCAAAATGACTGTTACCTCAGAGTTTTCTCTCCTTTTAGGGTACCCTTTTCACAGTCCTTTAGCTACAGAGAGCAGGCTTTTATTGGGGCATTTTTTTGTCTGTGCTTGTTAATGTTTCCAGGTCACTAGATTTTCCATTGCCTAATGTAAGATATCTGAGGCAAAAATAATACCAGGGGAATTCACCAGTGTTTCTTTGGATCTCTGTGTCACTAGATGCTCTGCTTTCTTGCCCCTTTTCAGAGTCTTGCTGTGTTTGTTTTATATATAAAGTCAGGATTTTTATTTGTTCTTAATGGGAGGAACAGAAAAAAGTACATGTGCTTTTCTCAACAGCATCATTAGTTTTTAAAAATATTATGTAAATCTTACTCCTTAGTTTATATGTCCAAGTTCCCTTAAATTAGGCCAAAAACAAAAAAGAACAATCCCAGTGGAAACAAAGCATCATTGTTTAGGAAGTGACATCTTATATATTGCCAACTGTAGGTTAGGACTCAGAGGGTAAACCAATGGGGTTGGTCTACCCAAAATCTGTGTGTTTGAATGACAGCGCTTTCTCAGAAAAAAAAGGCAGAAGAGCTGTGAGCTCAGCTCTATCACAGACCTCAGGTGACTGGAGGAGCTGATGTGTTGAATACAACATGGTGTTTATTTCCAGCAGAGTTTGTCTTTTCAAGCTTCCAAGTTCCCTACCTGAGAATTTCAGAGAGCCTGTGAGGAAGGCTGGAAAGAACACTGCTAGCTTCAGCTGCATAAAATGTAAGGCGGAAGCCACGACGTTGTGGACTTCCCTTGCAAAGGGTAGCTCAGCGAGTGGCAACGTAGTTATAGAACATTAAACCACTTTGAGGGAAAAAAATGTTGTTTGCCCTTTGATATTACCCTTTCTTCTCCTTCTTGCCTGGACTTTGGAAGCAAAGCCTGGAGTCGCTACAGGCATTTTGTGACCATAATCACAAAAACCACGTGACAAAGAATAATGATAGAAAGACCCTGGGCCCTGACTGGTTTGTATTTGAAAGGTGCACTCTATATTCTAGAAAAGCTCATGTTTATTTCACTAAATCACTGACACAATATCTCACACTGTCAATTCAGCTTCCAGTTACCTCAGTGTAGATTTTTAATCATGTTACTGCTTTTCTTACTGTCCTACATGGTTTGCTGTCTCACCCTCTCCCACTTAATGTTAGCTTATTTCAACTATGATTTTTGGGTGCACAAATTTTTTTAGACACTGTTTACTTAAATATATTAATTGCACTTTCTAAAATTGTCTTTTGATTCCTACAGTTAATGCTTTTCAATGTGTTAATCTGCACCACTTCAACATGTGCCTCACCGGCTTCTTCTTTTCATTTGAAAAGAGATGCTGTCCTATAAGACACTATTTTTGTCACCTAGCACTGTCAGCCCTGTTTCTACTCTGCTCTGCTGCTTGCCTTGCACTAGACTTACATCCTAGCCCCCTTCCTGTTGTCCAGTTGGTGTTCATCCACAACTGCTCTTCTGGAAAAATTAGGAATGCTGCTCTCTCGTGGGCTGCTTCCTGATGCACTGAGGAAATACATAGCATGACGTATTGCCATCATTTTTATACATCAATCGAGCCTCTTCCCTGGTATCCCTATTCCTAGGGCTCTGTGGTGGAGACTGCAGTTCCTAGGGCACAATTTGCCACTATGCATTTCTTCACCTACTGTCTGCCTGTCTTCTGTCTGGTGCAGTTTCTATATGACTGTGGAGAGCATTTGGTTGACAGCAATGGGGACAGCAGGTAAGTGTTGCTGGGAAGAGGAGGAAGCAGTCTGGCTTCTGAAGGCAGCGGGAGCATGGGAGATGTGGAGTTTGCATTTCTGTGTCACACTTCTACCTTTCTGGAAGTACCTCACTTTGGTCTGGTGAGGTGCTGTATTTTAATTTCCGCATTAACTGTATCCTGCTGCCTAAATTTTTCAATCCAGTGCCATCACCTCAGCCAGCTGCAAATCAAGGCCACTTCTGGGAAACCCCTGTGTACAATTTTCCTGCAAGATTTCTTGCTAAGTGAAGAAATACTGGTATCTTAGCTAATGGAAATGCCTGTCAGATTCCTGCAAATTATTGCCTGAAGGGCTTACTTTTCAGAGTTGTAATTTTTTACTTCTGCTGCACATTCATAAATACTTTAGAAGGTGAGGTGCAGTGGTGTACACCTGTAATCCCAGCACTTGAGGAGGCCAAGGCAGGCAGATCACTTGAGGTCAGGAGTTTGAGACCAGCCTGGCCAACATGGTGAAACCTCATCTCTACTAAAAATACAAAAACTAGTCAGGCATGGTGGCACATGCCTGTAATCCCAGCTACTCGGGAGGCAGAGCCAGAATCACTTGAACCCAGGAGGTAGAGGTTGCAGTGAGCCAAGAACGTGCCACTGAACTCCAGCCTAGGCAACAGAGCAAGACTCCATCAAAGAGAGAGAGAGAGAGAGAGAGAGAGAGAGAGAGAGATAGAAAGGAAAGAAAGAAAGAAAGAAAGAAAGAAAGAAAGAAAGAAAGAAAGAAAGAAAGAAAGAAAGAAAGAGAAAGAAAGAAAGAAAGAAAGAAAGAAAGAAAGAAAGAAAGAAAGAAAGAAAGAAAGAAAGAAAGGAAAGAAAGAAAGGAAGGAAGAAAAAGAAAGAAAGAAAGAAAAATAAGCCAGACATGGTGGTGCATGTCTGTAATCCCAGCTACTCAGGAGGCTGAGACAAGAGAATTGCTTGAGCCAGGAGACAGAGATTGCAGTAAGCCAAGATTGCCCCACTGCACTCCAGCCTGGGCAACAGAATGAGACTTTATCTCAAATAAATAAATACATAAATACATAAAATAAATAAATAAAATAAAAACATACAAATAAAAATAGTTTAGAGAGAAGTTGGACAGCCTGAATCTGGAGTGGATAACCAGAGCTTAGTTTAGAGCAGAAATAACTTTTAGCTTGGTTAGTTAGCTAGTATCCTCCATTGAGTCTCTTACAGCATTGAACAGCAGACATTTGCATGGCAACTCTGTTGGTAGCGCTAGAGAAACCAAAGGGAAGTGACAGCTCCACTGAAGGCTGAGGTGGGGACAGAATGGAGAATTAAAGTAGGCATAAGACAAATGTTGAAATAAAAATGATGGGACAAGAAATAACATTTCCTTTCTGTACCCATCTCTTTGGCATGTTTCCCTAATTCTTGATATTCTAGAAAGAATTTTTCACAAATGTCAAAGGAGTGTCCAATATTATGGTCTACCATGTTGGTGGTACATTAGCAGGTGACTAGTTTTTTTCTTTTTGAGCCGGAGTCTCGCTCTGTCACCCAGGCTGTAGTACAGTGGTGCAATCTCAGCTCACTGCAACCTCTGTCTCCAGGGTTCAAGCAGTTCTCTGCCTCAGCCTCCCAAGTAGCTGAGATTACAGACACCCGTCACCATGCTAGGCTAATTTTTTTTTTGTATTTTTAGTAGAGACAGGGTTTCACCATCTTGGCCAGGCTGGTCGTGAACTCCTGACCTCATGATCCACCCGCCTCGGCCTCCCAAAGTGCTGGGATTACAGGTGTGAGCCATCACACCCGGCCATCAGGTGACTTTTTAAAGAACATTGGTATGAACCTGAGCTCTAAGCACAGACAAGAATGCTTTTGTCTCCTGAGACCAGAGACGAGGCCTTAGGGAGATGTGAAACAGACAAGTTCTCTTCCTCTCCACCTGGGTTCCCTTCACCTACTCCCAGCCAAACGATGCCTTGTTGCCCAAAAGTCACACTCCTGTGCTTAGGAGACAGCATGGTCTAGAGTAAGACCTTAGATCTTCTGCACTTAAGCAATATCCACTATTCAAATGAGTAATTGCTATTTTATGATCAGAGTCTCCAAAGCATGAAAAGAGGGTGTGGGGAGTTACTAGCTCATCTGACTTCCTGAAATCAGTTCAGGGAATAATATATTTCCTATTTCCATCACAAGGATGGTCCTATGGGTAAAACAAAATACAGTTTTCCCTCTTTCCAACCCAATTTAGAATGTGTACACACTGTGTCCCCTCCCGTGTAGAGCCTGTTCTCTGGCGTTCTAGAAATCTCTCTGTGTTCAGAGTATTCGTGAGTAGTTTCTTCTCTATTATCAGGTGTACATTTTCACAGTGGGTGTCTACGTAGAGTGGGGGATTCAGTCATTGAACTGACTACTTAAGAGTAGATGTTTGTAACACGTCTAAGATTCTGTCCCAATTGGAATTTTTGTGTCTGAGGAAAACGTATGTCCAAAGAAAATTATAATTAATGGTATTAGTGTTTTTAGTTAGTATTTAATTTATTAAATTTGGGGTAATAAACTTTTTATTCAACTAACAGTTCATTTTTAAATCTAGTGAAGAGATATTGTTAAACACCTTCTCTTTTGATCGTGACTTCACAAACCTAAAAAGATAACACATATGAGTCTCTAAAGACCTTTAAACAACTACCTAGACTTACAAATGTAACAAAACTTTGTTGATCACTTAAGCAGCTTTTAGAACTCTAAGAAATTACACTTATATAATAAGCTGCTTCAAATATCTTAAAAGCAAAGCCTGTACAAAAAGAACACCGGGATTCGAAAACTGTTGCTGTATCAGTGGAATACATTATACACCACAAGACTGGGGCTATGGGTTTGCTTTATTTCTTTGCTTAGGTTTACACATTTTTACTTACCCGAGCCGGAGAAAGATAATCGCCATCTCAGGCTTCCACAGTCACTGAGAGGAAATGTTTAGGTAATCAACTAGAAATTTGGAATTAGGGTCTGAGACTTGTTAAAAGAATAAAAAATTACTTGACCTAAACTGGCATTTATTAGATTTAGCACCCTTCCCCCTGCCTTTTTTCCTTCATCTTCTTTTTTGAGATGGAGTCTCGCTCTTTTGCGCAGGCTGGAGTGCAGTGGTGTGATCTCGGCTCACTGCAACCTCTACCTCCCAGGTTCAAGCAATTCTCCTGCCTCAGCCTCCTGAGTAGCTGGGATTAAAGGCACCCACCACCACGCCCAGCTAATTTTTTTTTTTTTTTTTGAGGCAGAGTCTCACTCTGTCACCCAGGCTAGAGTTCAGTGGTGCTATCTCAGATCACTACATAACCTCCGCCTCCTGCATTCAAGTGATTCTCCTGCCTTAGCCTCCCGAGTAGCTGAAACTACAGGCGCCTGCCACCACACCCAGATAATTTTTGTATTTTTAATAGAGATAGGGTTTCACCTATCTCTACTAAAGACCAGTTGGCCACCTATCTCTATCTCAAGACCAGTTGGCCAGGCTGGTCTTGAGCTCCTGACCTTGTGATCCGCCCACCTCAGCCTCCCAAAGTGCTGATATTTCAGGTGTGAGCCACCGTGGCTGGTCAGATTTAGCCCTTATTTTGACAGATATTTCAAAGTTATATTTTCTTGCAACATGGTACATCACAAATTGTTCTCTTACAATCTTTTCATTTCTTCTGAAACCACTTCTAACACATTTTTACCACAACCCTTTTTTATAACTCTGTTTCTTGACTAAAATTATGCTCTTCTGCACTGTGGCTAGCCGTTCCCCAAACCCACTTTCTCTGCTTCCTCAGTATACAGATAACCTACATTCCCTCATTTCTCTTACACTTAGGGGTGACCGTGTGACTAAATTCTAGCCAGTGCAAAGTGAGCAGGAGTGATGTGTCCATGTTCAGCTTTTCCTCCTTGGGCTGACTGGGAAATGTAACACAATGCTGAAGTCATAAAAAAGGTGGCAAAGCAGACATCAGTTCCTAGATGATCATATGCATGAGAGGAGCCTTGGCAACCTGAAAACCACTTGCAACTGATATGTGAAAGAGAAACACACTTTTTTGTACTTTAATCTACTCATACTTTGGGGCCTATTTGTTATTGCTACATAACCTACTCTCAATACACACGCTCTGAACAAAGTTAAACCAATTTTTTTTTTAACTTTTAGGTTCAGGGGTACATGTGCAGGCTTGTTACATAAGTAAACTCATGTCACAGGGGTATGTTGCACAGATTATTTTGTCATACAAGTACTAAGCCTAGAACCCAATAGTTATTTTTTTTCTGATCCTTTTCCTCCTCCCACCCTCCACCCTCAAGTGGGCCCCTGTGTGTGTGTGTTGCTCCCCTCTTTGTGTCCATGAGTTCTCATTATTTAAATCCCACTTAAATGTGAGAATGTGCAGTATTTGGTTTTCTGTTCCTGTGTAGTTTGCTAAGGATAATGGCTTCCAGCTTCATCCATGTTCCCGCAAAAGACATGATCTTGTTCTTCCATATGGCTGCATGGTATTCCATGGTGAATATGTAGCACATTTTCTTTTTTCTTTTTTTTTTTTGAAACAGTCTCGCTCTGTCATCAGGCTGGAGTGCAGTAGCACAACCTCGGCTCACTGCACTCTCTGCCTTTCGGGTTCCAGAGATTCTCCTGCCTCATCCTCCTGAGTAGCTGGGATTACAGGCATGCACCATCATGCCCAGATAATTTTTGTATTTTTAGTAGAGATGGGGTTTCACCATGTTGGCCAAGATGGTCTCCATCTCCTGACCTCATGATCTGCCCTCCTTGGCCTCCCAAAGTACTGGGATTACAGTCATGAGCCACCACGCCTGGCCTGGACCACATTTTCTTTATCCAGTCTGTCATTAATGGGCATTTATGTTGGTTCCATGTCTTTGCTATTTTGAATAGTGCTGCAGTGAACATGAACATACATGTGTCTTTATGGTAGAATGATTTACATTCCTCTGGGTATATACCCAGTAACAGGATTACTGAGTTGAATGTTGGTTCTATTTTTAGCTTTTTGAGAAATCATGTCACTGCTTTTTGCAATGGTTGAACTAATTTACACTTTCACTAACAGTGTATAAGTGTTCCCTTTTCTCCGCAACCTTGTCAGCATCTGTTATTTTTTTATTTTTTAATAATGGTCATTCTGACTAGTGTGAGACGGTATCTCATTGTGATTTTGATTTGCATTTCTGAAATCATCCATAATATTGAACATTTTTATATGCTTGTTGGCTGCATGTGTGTCTTCTTTTGGAAAGTGTCTGTTCATATTCTTTGCTTACTTTTTAATAGGATTGTCTTTTTCTTGTAAATTTAAGTTTTTATAGATGCTGTATATTAGACCTTTGTCAGATGCATAGTTTGCAGATGTTTTCTACCATTCTGTAGGTTGTATGTTTACTCTGTTGATAGTTTCTTCTGCTGCACAGAAGCTCTTAAGTTTAATTAGTTGCCATTCATCACTTTTTGCTTTTGTTGTGATTGCTTCTGACATCTTCATCATGAAATCTTTGCCTGTTTTTATGTCCAGAATGGTATTGCCTAGGTTGTCTTCCAGGGTTTCTATAGTTTCGAGTTTTACATTTAAATCTTTAATCCATGTTGAGTTGATTTCTGTATATGGTGTAAGGAAAGGGTCCAGTTTTAATCTCCTGTATATGGCTAGCCAGTTATCTCAGCACCATTTATTAAATAAGGAGTCATTTCCCCATTGCTTGTGTCAGGTTTGTCAAAAACAAGATGGTTGTAGGTGTGCAGCCTTATTTCCAGACTCTCTATTCTATTCCATTGGTCTATTTGTCTGTTTTTGTACTGGTGTCATGCTGTCTTGATTTCTGTAGCTCTGTAGTATAGTTTGAAGTTGAATAATGTAATGCCTCCAGCTTTTTCTTTTTGATTAGATCATCTTGACTATTTGAGCTCTTTTTTTGGTTCCAAGTGAATTTTATTTTATTTATTTTTTATTTTAATTATTATTTTTTGAGATGGAGTCTCGCTCTGTCACCTGGACTGGAGTGCAGTGGCACGATCTTGGCTTTTCACAACCTCTGCCTCCTGTGTTCAAGCAATTCTCCTGCTTCAGCCTCCCAAGTAGCTGGGATTACAGGCATCTGCCACCACACCCCGGTAATTTTTGTATTTTTAGTAGAGATGGGGTTTCACCATGTTAGCCAGGAATTCCTGACCTGAAACGATTCACTTGCATCCACCTCCCAAAGTGCTGGGATTACCGGCATGAGCCACCACACCCAGCCCCAAGTGAAATTTAAAATAGTTTTTTCTAGTTCTATGAGTTATGTCATTGATAGTTTGATAGGAATAGCACTGAATCTGTAATGCGTGGGCAGTATGGCCATTTTAATGATACTGATTCTTCCTGTCCATGAGTGTGGAGTGTTTTTTTTTTTGTTTGTTTTTGTTTTTTCATTTCTTTGTGTCATCTCGGATTTCTTTGAGCAGTGTTTTGTAATTCTCATTGTAGAGATCTTTCACCTCTCTGCCTAGCAGTATTCCTAGGTATTTTATTTATTTTATTTTTTTGTCGCAATTTTGAATGAGATTGGGTTCCTGATTTGGCTCTTGGCCTGGCTGTTGTTGGTTTGTAGACATGCCACTGAATTTTGCACGTTGATTGTATTCTGCAGCTTTGCTGGAGTTGTTTATCAGTAGTTTTGGATGGTTAGTTTTCTGTCTGTGGGGTCAGTGGTAGCATCCTTTATGTCATTTCTAATTGTGTTTATTTGGATCTTCTCTTCTTTCTTCTTATTAATTTTTTCAAAAATCTAACTCCTGAATGTATTGGTTTTTGAATTTTTTTTGGTGTCTCAACTTCCTTCAGTTCAGCTCTGATTTTTGTTATTTCTTGTCTTCTGCCAGACTTGGAGTTGGTTTGCTCTTCCTTCTGTGATTCTTTTCAGCTGTGTTATTAGGTTGTTAATTGGAGATCCTTCTAACTTTTTGATGTGGATGTTTAGTGCTATGAATTTTCCTTTTAACACTGCCTTAGCTGTGTCCCAGAGATTCTGATATGTCAACAAATCTCTTAATGATTGATTTTCATTGATGTGTTAGTTACTAAAAACTTCATGCAATATACACATGATTGCATTTATCATTATGTCATATTTCTGTACATTAAAAATCCTTCCATACTTGCCCTTTGGGGTATTTCATAGCAATTCAACTTTTAAAATCTTCTTATGAGCTCACGGATTTTCATGGGATTATTAGTCTCTTTGTGTTGCTCAGATGGTTTGAACTTAGTGGCAGGGCCCCTTCAAGCAGCATCTTTTCTCCAGCATTATGTAGGATATATTTCAAACTATTCTCATTCTGCCAATAAAAAATGTCTAGCCTCAACTTGATGTTTTCTGCCTGTGGAAATGCCTGTAGTCTTTTCACAGAGCTACAGTTTTCATTTAGTGGAAACAACGATCAGATTGTTTTTCTTGAGCACAAGAAATAGCTGAAATCACTTCTCAGTAATTTTAGAAATGTAAACTAAAAATAAAATTCTAAGCCCACACTGACTGAACAGACCCCCACTGGGCCAAGGGAATCCCAGAAAAAACTTAAAAACTTAGTTCTCAGCCACAATGGTATGGGAGGTCATACAGGCCTCTTTTTACTCCCTCTCTTTTATGGTTTGGACACAACAAGTGACCAGCCTTAATGTTAAAATGGAGATTATGAGACTGACAGAACAGACTCTTCGCGACAATAAGATACCAAATTATAAACAAGACCTAACACCATACCAGTCAAGGGCTAAATTACACGTCTGTACACCTAATGAATAAACTGTGTTCTAGCTGCCACAAGGCTTTTCCTTTTCTCCAGCAGGTAAACAAGCTCTGCTTTTGAGATAAGTAATATTAAAACAATTTGCAGTTCCACCAAATGCTGACTTTCCACCAGCCACAGTTACAGCTTTGACTGAATGAAGCTGATTTAAGTAACTTTCTCCTGATACGAAGACCACTCACAATGGACTGCCTCTGGCTGGCTTACAGACGCTGTGCACTTGTGTGCATTCGTGTTCTGAATAGACCTTTTGATGTATAGGGAGTTATTGTGATACATTTAACTGTCAAGTCGCCACCCAAAAGTGAACATGCATGTTTGTTCGATAAGCATGTGTCAGGACCACCTTCATGAATATTCATACCTCCCCTTGTAACCTGTTGAGTATGTATATTTATCCAACCCATTCAGCATAAAGCTCCTGCCCTAACCCCTCCTCCTTCAGAGTGCCTGTCTCTGGTCTTGGCTGGAGGCCCACTTTCTACCCTAAGGAATGGTCACCTTTTACAAGAAATAATGTGTCCTCTCTTTTTCTAAAATTATAAATTGTATTTTTTTAAGTTAATAGAGGCAATGCTAGAAATGAGATTTTTTTTTACAAGAACATGAGTTCACGTTTCTGTTTTCACATTTGAGTTTTATGTCTTGAACTCCACATTTGAGTTATATGTCTTGTCCTTATAGAGAAAAAAATTTCCAATGTATTCACCCATTTTCTGAGCCTCTGTTATAGACAGCATTCTTTTAACAAATGTGTCGTAACACTGTGACTGATGCTAGAAAACCGTGTATTAGATTATAATAGTGTGTAAAGTTTTTGTAACATAATTGCAGGCCTACATTCTTCGTTGTTGGATGCCTCATTAACGGAATAATTCTATTTCTTTTCTTTAATAGGACTGACATTTTTTCAGCAATACTATTGGTTGCTTTATTATGTTCCCCTTAAAATTATCCCCAACAGACTCCACATTTTATTGATAAACAGGGACAAATTCATTGCTACTCATTTCTGGAAATTTCAATGAGAATAAGCACAATAATAACACCATAAACTATTTCTAGAAATTTTTAAATACCCTCAGGAATTGAAAAGTTGTAGTTTTTTGTTTTCTCTTTCAAAATTGGAAGTATTGTTTTTGGATTAGTGAAAGGAGGTTGTAGAAAGTGATTCCACAGCTACTGGATTGTCTAAATAGAATTTCCCTTGCTGATTCACAGTTTACCATTCTAGAATAACAGGTTCTCGGCAGGAGGACAGTGCATCATAAAAATTGGTCAGAACATGTCGTCATGAGGTTGATGCTTTCATTCTGGGGCCTTTACAGTGATATTTGGGAAAAGTTCATAAAAGGGAGCCCTGTTACTAAAAGCTATCCTCTCTTAAAAAAAAAAAAAAAAAAAAAAAAAAAAAAAAACTTACTTAGTTTGTCAGTAACTATTGGTAGAAAATCACAGGAATGTGGGCCAAACACACTGATTTTGGCTTTAGGTCTCCATGTACTGGAGCGCAGTGGAGAGTAATACAGTGAAATCAATATGGTAACTCAAATAAGTAAATAAAATCTAAGTTCTCTAATATCCGATAAAATTGGATCTAGGCTGAATATTACACTGGACGTATAGGCAATAGAAAAATGTGCTTCTCATCAAAGGTTAGTGAAAGTAGTACTATATATTTGGAATATATAGTCTTCCAAATATTTAACTTTTATTTTCTCCCATTCATGAGGGTAGAAATGGAAAAGAGTTATTAGAGTGAAGAGTGAGGAGCTGGTTTCTTGGTAAGAGAGGGCTAAGCATGATGGATAATACCTTCTTTAGAGATTATAAACCTGACTTTGAAACAGGATTAAGTAACGAAAGAGGGGGGTTTCAAAGAGGAAGAAATAGTGGAATAATCATTTGGCAGAATAGCCCAACCCCTCTTTCAGTGGCAGGATCTTGGCTCACTATAACCTCTGCCTCCCGGACTCAAGAGATTCTCCTACCTCAGCCTCCCGAGTAGCTGGGACTACAGTTGCTCACCACCATGCCTGGCTAATTTTTGTGTTTTTAGTAAAGATGGGGTTTCACCATATTGGCCAGGCTGGTCTTGAACTCTTGACCTCAAGAGATCTGCCCACCTCAGCTTCCCAAAGTGCTGGCATTATAGGCTTGAGCCACCACGCCTGGCCAGAAAAATCTATTATACTCTTTATTCCTTCAGTTGACAATAATTTTTTTTGTATGAAGTTTAGTTGAAAAATAAGGAAAATGTCTACTTTGTGCTTAATTCTCATGTTTAAGAAGAGTTACAGAGTACTGAGGAATATCTGTAGTTCAAAATGATTTCGCACTTTGGATCTTATAAACACATCAGACAGTCTTCCTTTGGACAGTCTTCTCATGTTCTGTAGATTTTAAGAAAGTAGATTTCAAATATTTCACAGAAACAATTGGCATGATTCTTTGGGCAGAGTGCCTGAATCACTGCCCAGGGTGGATCAGAGCTGCTTGGAATTTGAGGAATCCCTGAGTCTGTAATGAAGCACACATCACAGCCATCACTGCTGTCTTCATGAGATGCGGGAATCAGGACTGATACACATGCCACATATGTGTAAAGGCAGCTATTGAATTTTACCCATTGCCATACTTTTACAGTAGGCGAATCCACCCAGGATAGTACATGTCTGTTATTAAAACTTTTGTAACATGAAAGTACTAAAAGGATTGGGAGTTAAGTTGTTTGCCATCAGACTTTATTGCATGTTTCTCCTTTCTTTATCCTGCCTGAGATTTTAGTTGCAGAGTCAATGTAGAATTTTTATCTGCAGTGTTTAACACAAGTCCCAGATGTAAAGGACAGATGTTGACTCTTACAGAAATGGACCTTGAGCAGCATGAGCATGGCATCTATTAATGGATAAAGTCATGGCACTGCTGAGAGTATGTGGATAAATCCACGGCTGTGAGAGCCTTCCTCTGTATTTTGTTCCCATTCTCCTTCCAAGTATAACTCCACGTCCACATGTCTAGTAGAGCCTCCCTCCTGAAGACAGCCCTACGATGGCATTAACCACTTTTGAGTCTTGCCTCCATTAGCGATTTCTCCCACCTCGCCATCCTGCTGACATTCTCATATAACTGCCTCTGTAGCTCTAAGTGTGTGTCTATTGTGACTACATGTCCGTTCTTACTGTTCTGATTCAGACATACTTGTCATTGTAAGATCCTTTTCCCTTTGGAACAATCAGAGTAAATTATGCAAATATATCCAGCCTGGAAACACTTGACGTTCAAGATGAGGGATTTCCAACCTCATCTCTTTCATCTGGCTGCTGTAACACGACAAACCTCACGCACACACAGGAGTACACACACGTTCACACCCACACGCTATTTTTTTCAACAGTCTTCCAAAATCCTGGTCCTCTTTCTTGTTTTTCTTTTATCCCTCCTTTCTGGCCATGGTCTATGTACTTACTATTTCTTTCATCTTTCAAAGTGATGTTCACTCCTTTGATGAAACATATTTTTTCTCATGGCCTTACTTTGATTTATGTTCATGCCTTTTCTTTCTCTGTAACCTGTAACTTCTATTAAAAAGATGTTCCTAGCATAAAAAGTAATTCCTACTGGCAGGAAACTTGAAAGGATTTTAGAATCCACATTGAGTTTGATGAAGTGTGAATAAAACTTAAAGGTTCATTTTCCTCTACAGAAAGATGTTGCTCTTCTGTAAATATAAGGCAATCAATGGCAATGAGAGGGCTTGGCAGAAAACTTCCCTATTTATTAGAAGTTTCGGATATATTAGAGGTGATCCTGAAATATATGTTAGAGACACTTATTCAAGTAGTTTTTTTTTTTGGTGTGAATCATTTTATACTTCTCTAATAATTTCTTTTTTATTTATTTACTTATTTGTTTATTTTTATATATTTTTATTGCGTTTTAGGTAATCATTTCTCTTTATATTGAATTCTCACTTTAGTAAAAGCTTCATCAGCCTCCTGTTTCTATAGAAAACTTTGTGAGAGCTTTGCTTTATCTTTGAAAGTGAGTCATATCAGACTCCATCCCATAAGTCATGCAGTCCCAAGCAACCAAGTAGGACTGTGAAGAATAAGTCATATCTTTACCAATATCCTTACTCTCAAAGTAAATATACCTAAATCCAAATGGAACAACAAAAAAAGATGATTTGAATAGAAACTACTAATACACACAACACACATGCACCTCTTTAAACCACAATGCTATAGTTTCTTGGTGGTGTTTGTAATTGTCCATTGGTTGCCACTCTCCTGGTGGTCTGCCAAGGGCGTCACTCCAGATCTGATTCTATTATAAGAGCATTTATCAAGACCAACATCTAGAAAGCTTCGGACCATACATCCAACCTTCAGGCATTAGAAGAGATGAGGGGCTGCGTTACTTCTTGCAGTTGGGCAAGTAGTTTTGAGTTATAAAGGCTCATGTTCTTCTAGTCTGTGTGGTGAACTCCTTTACTGGGGATTTGTTTCTCTTGTCACCTTACCTTCCATGCCCTCACTGTGACTGGCAGTATGCAATCTAGAGAGCCTCTGGTGTCATCTCTAGATATGATTACCGCAAACTCTGCCTCTCTCACCAAGTTGGCTTTAGCTTCTACAGAAGTGAAAATTAGACAGCTCCCACAAGTTGATGCTGAGAAAGTATTGTGGCGACCATTCAATGGGACTCAGACTTACAATTAAAGTACTTATACACTCTAAAACTCAATCCTGCCTCGAAGTCAATCCAATATGCTATGCCATATCCTAGATCTAAATCCATATTGTCATAATCACATACTTTTTAGGTGTGTCTAACCTATCCAGGGACTCTACTCAATTCCTGTTAAGAGACCCATATGGGCCAGGCCCTGGTAGCTCACGCCTGTATTCCCAGCATTTTGGGAGGCCGAAATGGGTAGATTACTTGAGGCCAGGAGTTCGAGACCAGCCTGGTCAACATCTGTACTAAAAATAATAAAAATTAGCCAGGTGTGCACCTGTAATCCCAGCTACTTAGGAGGCTGAGGCAAAAGAATTGCTTGAAAAGAGGCGGAGGCTACAGTGAGCTGAGACCATGCCACTGCACTTCAGCTTGGGCGACAGAGTGAGATTCTGTCTCAAAACAAATAAATAAAAAAGAAAAGAGACCCATATGCACCCAACGCAGTCCCCAAACCTGAAAAAAGGCATTAACTTTATACATTGCCTCTCTGTTTCAGTCATTCCAATTGCCTTGTCAGCTTGATAAGTCCATGTTCAATGTCCATGAAGATTTAGATATTCTTTATTGCCTTTGCTCTTTTCTTCTGCTTTTACAATGGCTCTCAGTGATGTTGCTTTAGCAGCACTTTCATGTTCTTGGGACATTAAATGGTCTTATCATTCTTATTGGGTCTACTGCTAGTGCAGTGACCTGCCATGTCAGGATAGCTGTGTCCCCATAATCCACACGGTGTCCTCTACTGTCAAGAGAGTGAGTCAGAGCGCTAAACATCCTGTCTATATTATGTTTTATATTTTTCATTTAATTTACAATAAAAATTGATGATATAAGTCAAGAGAGTTGCTAACAATTTGTTACTGCGTACATTATTCTCATCCAGGTCTCTTTAGTTTGAGATATTTGTGAGGTAACAAGAAAATTTTATCCCTGATTTCTATACATTTCTGCCCATTTTGTGAACTTTGCTTGGGTTAGTGAATCCCTACCCTTTTACCTTTATAAGCAATTTTGATGTCTTACAACACAGTTATGGGACTATATTTTGGCTGTGTTAATAGTTTTATGATTGTGGAGCGGCTCTGGCACTGTTCCGTTTTCCATTTATGAATTTTCAATTCCTGTGTTTTTGGGTAGTTGTTTCTTTTATAGCCATTAAACCTTTCAATTATTTATTCTTTCATAGCTGGATTAAAGACTGTGAAATTTCCATAATATACCCTCTAATTGGCTCATGCCTCCATTTCCCTAACTATAAAAATGTTTCCCGGTCTGCCTCTTTGATGTTCTAAGCAATAACTATAGTGCTTTGGGGTGCAATCAGGTGTGCAAGTCCTAGTCTTAAGTCATAGTACATACTTTTTTCTTTGTGATTCAATCACAGGTTCAAAGTAGTCTGTCTGTCCCAGTATATCTTCCTTGTGCTCCCTTTTCTATTACATATTCCTTGGATAGTGGATATATCTGACGCTGTTTCTATGAAGTGCTTTGTTGTTATGAATGCTTCTCTCCCTTGACCACACAATTGGTAAGTTTGTTGCAAATGTCCAATTTTTGATGGACCTATCTAGTTCGTATTTCTACCAATTAGTTAATTTTAATTTACATTAAAACTCTAGTTAATTTCATTAGTTCTTCATTTTGATTTTTGAGTCATCTTTCTGGGGCATTGAAACATGTCTGATTGGTAGGTTACTTTGTTCTATTTGGTGTATTTCTGCTCCTGTTGTTTTTTTTTCCACATTGGTTGCCCATTAGCCTATTATTTATTTTTCACTTGAGGACCAAATTGTTAAGAGCATTGAATGTTATTCACATGAACAAGAACTGATGATTTCAGAGTGCCTTTCTGCATGTGATGCCTCCTTCTCGGTCGTGTTACTTTGTTTTTGTTTTTGTTTTTGTTTTTAATATATATACTTTTTGTTGCATTTTAGGTTTGGGGGTACATGTGAAGAACATGCAAGATTGTTACATAGGTACACACATGGCGGTGTGATTTGCTGCCTTCCTCCCCATCACCTGTATCTGTTATTTCTCCCTATGCTATCCCTCCCCAACTCCCCACCCCCTGCTGTCCCTCCCCTTTTTCCCCCCGACAGACCCCAGTGTGAGATGCTCCCCTCCCTGTGTCCATGTGTTCTCATTGTTCAACACCCGCCTATGAGTGAGAATATGCGGTGTTTGGTTTTCTGTTCTTGTGTCAGTTTGCTGAGAATGATGGTTTCCAGGTTCATCCATG
>PVKV010033169.1:0-18984 GCA_004027835.1 Alouatta palliata
TTTGCTGAGAATGATGGCTTCCAGGTTCATCCATGTCCCTACAAAGGATGCAAACTCATCGTTTTTGATGGCTGCATAATATTTCATGGTGTATATGTGCCACATTTTCGCTGTCCAGTCTATCATCGATGGGCATTTGGGTTGGTTCCAGGTCTTTGCTATTGTAAACTGTGCTGCAATGAACATTCGTGTGCATGTGGGAAGGACACTTTTTTAAAAGCCAGACTCTGGCAGGGATGGGAGGGGTGTTGGCTGACAGAGAGTCACATGAGGCTAATGAAAAGATGAGAGGGGCCCAGGCACAGTTGGGACACAGGTCTCCAGTGGGTGTAGTCAGTTGGCACCTGTCCCTGGCCCTGTGAAAGCAAACACCAAGGAGACTTGTAAAGTCTGCAGTTCAGAGTGACCGTGAGGTACCTGGGTGGCTGGTGTGATCACAGAAGTGTATTAAACACACTGCTTGCACTGGCAGTGAACATTCTGAAAAGGGAATTAAGAGAACAAAACCATTGACAATAGCATCAAAAAGGATTAAATGCTTAGGAATACATTTAGCCAAAAAAAAAATGCAAGACATGTACACTGAAAATGACAAAACATTATTGAAAGAAATTAAAGATCTAAGTAAAAAAGATATCCTGTGTTCATGGATTAGAGGACTTAAGAGTGTTAAGATGGCAATTCTTTCTAAATTGATCTAGAGATTCAATGCAATCCCTATCAAAATGCCAACTGCCTTTTTATTTTTTTGGCAGAAATGGAAACGCTGATCCTAAAATACATATGAAATGCAAGGGACACAAAATAGCCAGAACAGTATTGAAAAAGAACAAAGTTGCAAGACTCACTCTTCCCGGTTCTAACACTTACTGCAAAGCTATAATAATCAAAGCAGAACAGTACTGGCACAAACATAGACGTGGAGATCAAAGCACTCACATTTAGAGTCTAGAAACAACCTTCACATTCATAGTCCATTGCTTTTGGACAAGAGTGACTAGACAATTCAACAGGGAAAGAGAATGGTCTTTTCGGCAATGGTGCTGGGACACGGATGTTCACATAAAAAAGAGTGAATGTGGACCCCTACCTTATACTGTATAGAAAAGAATTCAAAGGGCATCAAAGCCCTAAATATAAGAACTGAAAATATAAAATTCTTAGAAAACATAGGGGTAAATCTTCATGACCTTGGATTTTGCAATAATGTCCTATATATGACTTCAAAACCACAAATAACCGAAGAAAAAATAGATACTTTGTATTTTGCCAAAAATAAAAACTTCTATGCTTCAAAGGACATTATCAAGCACGTGAAAAACAACCCACAGAATGGGAGAAAATATTTGTAAGTCATATGTCAGGAAAATGTCTTAGTATCCAGAATATGTAAAGAACTCTTATAACTCAAAAATAAGAAGACAAAATAACCCTTTTTTTAATAGTCAAAAGATTTGAATAGACTTTTTTTTCCAAAGGAGGTATAAAATGGCCAATAAACAAATGAAAAAATGCTCAACATCTTTAGTCACTAGAGAAATGCAAATTAAAACCACAATGGCCACTTCACACTCACTAGGATGGCAAGAATCAAAAAACAGCAGACAATGTGATCTTTGTGTGATCATGAGTTGGCCAGGATATGAAGAAATTGAAACCCCGGTTCATTGCTGGTGGGAGTGTAAAATGGTGCAGCTGCCTTGGAAAACAGTTTGGCAGTTCCTTAGAAAGTTAAACATAGAGTTACCATATGGCCCAAGAATGAGTAATTCTGCTCCTAGGTGTATACCTCAGAGAATTGAAAACATATGTTCATATGAAAATTGTACATGAATATCCGTAGCAGCATGATTCATAATAGCCAAAAAGTGGAAACAACTCAAATGTCCATCAGCTTGAAAATGAATTAACAAAATGGTCAAGATGAGGAGACCACTCCTTGAAGAGACATATTAGAGCATCACATACATCCAGTTGCTCCAGAGAGCTGAAGGGAAAGGTCTGGGGCTGGAAGACATTGTACATGATAGAGAATCACACTGAAGCCGAGGAAAGTTGAAGCCAGAACGTTCTGGAGGAAGGCAGTTAGTAGCGTCTCCAGGCAGGGAAACAGCAAGACAAAGCCTTAGAAGCAGGAAAGCCTGTTTAACATGCAGAGGACAGGAAGAAGAGATCCTCAAGGAGGGAGCGTGAGGGATGAGGAGTCATGGTAGGCAGACACCACCACAGAATCTCCTGGTTCAGGACTGGGGCAAAACTTGGACATTTGGCTGACAGCAGATCCAAGGGCTCGCTACCCACCTGCCTTGTGGTAGAAAAGCGGATGTGAGGTCTGTTTGCCTGACTTTACCCCGTCATCCTTCAGACCACAGTACTGGCTTCCAGCTTTCTCATAAGAGGAGGCAAGAATTGGTCCCTTGGCCAGACCAGCAGAACCTATGCACGTGACCTAGGATTTTCAGCGTGCCAAACACCTTCCCCTGGAAAGGAAATTCCACCCAGAGCCCTCCTCACCTGCCCCAGCCTACCCTGCATGCCTGTATGGCTTAGGAGTGCCATGTGGCCTCTAGCATTCTAGGTCTCATTGTTTCACTCCCTAACAGACCTCAGAGAGGAGAATCTCTCACTCCTGGTGGCATTTAGCTTCGCTCTGAGAACATCTGGGTCACAGATATGCTCAGTTAATTAATGGTCTTGGTGCTGCTCATCTGCCTGCTGGATAATAGATTGATTCATAATTTCAATAAGCAGCTGTGTATATCTTTCCCCTGAACATAAAGGCAGCTTGCTGTCATTCATCACTTTGCATTTGGAGAATTTAAATATATTCAGGGAGACATTGTTTAGGGAGCGGGAGGGAGGGCTTCTGATTTTCTTTCCATTTCGCCTCTAACGATTACTTTGATTTGGAACTAATTGGGGTTTAAAGCACATGTTAACCACATCTCTCTCAAGGGCACTTAATAAACTCCCTGTCCCTTGTTCAAGGAGAGCAGGCAGGCCCTCCTTTTGGGATCAGAGCCAAGAGTTTCTGAGTAGCTTTCATCAAGAAATGAGAACCCCATGCTGAGAATCTTATCTACCAGAAAAGAGCCACTCCTGTCCCTGAGCAGAGTACCTTCTTATTTCATTCCTGGACAGAATATGCTCAAGCTCTGTGGAGGAGGGGGGTTCCCCTGGCAATCTGGGAGGGGGCTCTTCCGCTGCTCAGCTGCTGGGCCATGGCAGCCAACCATCAGATTTTTGGTGACCAAAAGAAAGTAGGCAGCACCCAGCCAGGTGACCAGATGTCTTCAAGCCTCAGTTTCCTTATCTGTAAAATGTAAAGAATAATAGAACCTATCTTGCAGAGTTATTGTGAAAATTGCATTATTTATTCTCTCTGCAATGGTTAGGAATCATGCCAAGTGGTATTTTTTTTAATAGGCAACAGCTGTATAGAAGTGACTTCTTTTTTTGTTGTTGTTGTTGAGATGGAGTCTCGTTCTATCACCAGGCAAGACAGCGTGTGCAGGGGAACTGTGCTTTATAAAACCATCAGATCTCCTGAGACTTACTCATTATCATGAGAACAGCATGGGAAAAACCTGCCTTGATGATTCAGTTACCTCCCACCAAGTCCCTCCCACAACACGTGAGGATTATGGGAGTTACAATTCAAGATGAGATTTGGGTGGGGACACAGCCAAACCATATCATAGAGTTCTAACAATGAATTCTTTTTAATTTCTATTTTTATTTGATTCAGGGGTACATGGACAGGTTTGGTTCAGGGTATGCTTGAAACTGTCACCCAGGTGGTGAGCATAATACCCAATGGGTAGTTTTTCTTGCCTTCCTTTCTCCCTCCCTCCTTCTGGCATTCCCAGTGTCTGTAATTTCCATCTTTATGTCCATGAATACTCAATGTTTAGCTTCCAGTCAGGTGAGAACACACAGTATTTGTTTTTCTGATTCTGCGTTAATTCTCTTAGGATAGTGGCCTCCAGCTGCATCCATGCTGCTGTAAAAGACCTGAGGTGGTTGTTCTTCGTGGCTAGTGTATCTGTACATTTTCTTCATCCAATTCACCTTGTATGGGCACCTAGGCTGATAGCATGTGTGTCTCTATATTTTCTTCATCCAGTTCAGCTTGTATGGGTACCCAGGCTGATTGCATGTCTTTGCTGTTGTGAATAGTGCTGCAGTGTACATGCGAGTACATGTGTCTTTGGTAGAATGACGTATTTTCCTTTGGGTAGATACCCAGTAATGGGATTGCAGGTAGTTCCAACTAAAAACTGTAGTTCTGTTTTCAATTCTTCGATAAGTCTCCAAACTTCTCCCCACAGTGGATGAACCAATTGACATTCCCACCAACAGTGTATGTCAGCATTCCCTCTTCTCTGCAGCCTCACCAACATCTGTTATTTTTTGATGTTTTAATAATAGTCATTCCAGGCCAGCCACAGTGGCTCATGCCTGTAATCCCAGCACTTTAGGAGGCCCAGGCGGGTGGATCACGAGGTCAGGAGTTCGAGATCAGTTTGGCCAACATGGTAAAACCCTATCTCTACTAAAAATACAAAAATTACCCGGGCGCAGTGGCAGGTGCCTGTAATTCCAGCTACGCGGGAGGCTGAGACAGGAGAATCGCTTGAACCCGGGAGGCGGAGGTTACAGTGAGCCGAGATCATACCACTGCACTTTAGCCTGGGTAGATAGCAAGACTCCATCTCAAAAAAAAAAAAATAGCCATCCTGGTGTGAGATGTTATCTCATTGTGGTTTTCATCTGCACATCTCTGATGATTAGTAATGAGCATTTTTTCATGTGTTTTTTGGCCACTTGTATGTTCTCTTTTGAGAAGTGTCCGTTCATGTTCTTTGAACATAAGAGTGCATTAACTGAATCATAAGGCCAAGAATATTTTTTTTGTTTGTTTAATTAAATTTTAGGTTTTGGGGTACATGTGAAGAACATGCAAGATTGTTGCATAGGTACACACATGGCAGTGTGATTTGCTGCCTTCCTCCCCGTCACCTATATCTGGTATTTCCTCCCCATGCTCTCTCTCCCCAACTCCCCATCCCCCGCTGTCCCTCCACTATTTCCCCCAGACAGACCCCAGTGTGTGATGCTCCCCTCCCTGTGTCCATGTGTTCTCATTGTTCAACACCCGCCTATGAGTGAGAACATGCGGTGTTTGATTTTCTGTTCTTGTGTCAGTTTGCTGAGAATGATGGTTTCCAGGTTCATCCATGTCCCTACAAAGGACACGAACTCATCATTTTTTATGGCTGCATAGTACTCCATGGTGTATATGTGCCACATTTGCCCTGTCCAGTCTATCATCGATGGGCATTTGGGTTGGTTCCAGGTCTTTGCTATTGTAAACTGTGCTGCAATGAACATTCGTGTGCATGTGTCCTTATAGTAGAACAATTTATAATCCTTTGGATATATACCCAGTAATGGGATTGCTGGGTCAAATGGAATTTCTCTTTCTAGGTCCTTGAGGAATCACCACACTGTCTTCCACAATGGTTGAAATAATTTACACTCCCACCAACAGTGTAAAAGTGTTCCTATTTCTCCACATCCTCTCCAGCATCTGTTGTCTCCAGATTTTTCAATGATCGCCATTCTAACTGGCGTGAGATGGAACCTTAATGTAGTTTTGATTTGCATTTCTCTAATGACCAGTGATGATGAGCATTTTTTCATATGTTTGTTGGCCTCATATATGTCTTCTTTTGTAAAGTGTCTGTTCATATCCTTTGGCCACTTTTGAATGGGCTTGTTTGTTTTTTCTTATAAATCTGGATTTACAGGAGTTCTTTGTAGAATCTGGATATCATCAGCCCTTTGTCAGATGGGTAGATTGCAAAAATTTTTTCCCATTTTGTTGGTTGCCGATTCACTCTAATGACTGTTTCTTTTGCCGTGCAGAAGCTGTGGAGTTTGATTAGGTCCCATTTGTCTATTTTGGCTTTTGTTGCCAATGCTTTTGGTGTTTTAGTCATGAAGTCCTTGCCTACGCCTATGTCCTGAAAGGTTTTGCCTAGGTTTTCTTCTAGGGTTTTTATGGTGTTGGGTCTTATGTTTAAGTCTTTAATCCATCTGGAGTTAATTTTAGTGTAAAGTGTCAGGAAGGGGTCCAATTTCTGCTTTCTGCACATGGCTAGCCAGTTTTCCCAACACCATTTATTAAACAGGGACTCCTTTCCCCGTTGCTTGTTTTTGTCAGGTTTGTCAAAGATCAGGTGGTTGTAGATGGGTGGTGTTGCCTCTGAGGCCTCTGTTCTGTTCCATTGGTCTATATCTCTGTTTTGGTACCAGTACCATGCTGTTTTGATAACTGTAGCCTTGTAGTATAGTTTGAAGTCAGGTAGCATGATGCCCCCAGCTTTGTTCTTTTTGCTTAGAATTGACTTGGCTATGCGGGCTCTCTGTTGGTTCCATATGAAGTTTAAGGTGGTTTTTTTCAGTTCTGTGAAGAAGGTCATTGGTAGCTGATGGGGATAGCATTGAATCTGTAAATTACTTTAGGCAGTATGGCCATTTTCACGATATTGATTCTTCCTAACCATGAGCATGGAATGTTTCTCCATCTGTTTGTGTCCTCTCTTATTTCGTTGAGCAGTGGTTTGTAGTTCTCCTTGAAGAGGTCCTTTACATCCTTTGTTAGTTGTATTCATAGGTATTTTATTCTCTTTGTAGCAATTGTGAATGGCAGTTGGTTCTTGATTTGGCTCTCTTTAAGTCTGTTATTGGTGTATAGGAATGCTTGTGATTTTTGCACATTGATTTTGTATCCTGAGATTTTGCTGAAGTTGCTTATCAGTTTCAGGAGATTTTGGGCTGAGACGATGGGGTCTTCTAGGTGTACGATCATGTCATCTTTGACAAAATTCAACAGCCCTTTATGCTAAAAACCTCAATAAACTAGGTATTGATGGAACGTATCTCAAAGCAATAAAAGCTATTGACGACAAACCAACAGCCAGTATCATATTGAATGGGCAAAAACTGGAAGCATTCCCTTTGAAATCTGGCATTAGACAAGGATGCCCTCTCTCACCGTTCCTATTTAATAAAATATTAGAAGTTCTAGCCAGAGCAATCAGGCAAGAAAAAGAAATAAAAGGTATTCAAATAGGAAAGGAGGAGGCCACAAACATTTTAAAAGCACAAAGTGTATACTTAGAAATCTCCTTTTTGAAAGGTTGCAGTAATCTACCTTCCCTCCAACTCAATAGTGAGAAGGCCCATCTTAGACTTGTCACCAAAATGTGAATAATCTCTTATTTTAGTTCCAGGTTTTTTTGGTTTTGTCTGTTTTTTGAGACAGAACCTGACTCTGGTGCCCAGGCTGGGGTGCGATGGTGCGATCTTGGTTCACTGCAACTTCCACCTCCCGGATGCAAGCAATTGTCCTGCCTCAGCCTCCTGAGTAGCTGGGATTATAGGTGCGCACCATCACACCTGGCTAATTTTTGTAGTTTTAGAAGAGACAGAGTCTGCAATGTTGGTCAGGCTGGTCTCGAACCCCTGGCTTCAAGTGACCCACCTGCCTCAGCCTCCCAAAGTGCTGGGATTACAGGCGTGAGCCACCGTGCCCAACCTAATTTCTTTTTTAAAATGTGGTATCTCATTATTTTAGATTTTTGTTTCTTTGAGTGCCTGTGAGGTTGAGTACTGTTTAATGTCTGTTTCTTCTTCAGTGAATTGCCTCTTTGACCATTTTGCAGTAGGGTAGATGTAGTCAATCCCCCTTTCCAAGTGAGGAGGAAATGGAAACTCAGAGAGGTTAAGTCACTTTTTCAAGGTGGCCCAGCCAGCTGAGAGTGGAACCATTTAGAAATCAGACATGCTTCTTCATCTATTCCTTCTCCCCCACATAGCTGAACAGACTAGGTCCTCAAACATGGACTGGATATGCTTAGAGAAACACCAGAGAGTCGCCGTGGGGACTGTGTATCCAGGCTCAGGAAGCCCAGGAGGCTTTCTGGAGCAGGACTCTCTGTGAGCTGAGCATATGGCATGAGCGTCAGGACCGGGGTGCTGACTGGCACTGCAGTATTGACAGACAGCAGGAGTGAAGCTGGCTTCTTCCTAAGGTCTCACTCCTGCCTCCCACTCCCATTCCCCTGCTGCTCTGTTCTCTCAACAGCTTGCCCGCTACACCAAGGAAGGCTTCCTGCACCTGGGCGCCCTGGGGACCACCACGCTCCTCCCTGACACCCGCTGCCTGGTGGACAACTCCAAGAGCCGGCTGCCCCAGCTCCTGGACTGCGACAAGGTCAAGAGCAGCCTGTACAAGCGCTGGAACTTCATCCAGGTGAGCGCTGTACGGACAGAGCCAGCGCCCAGAGTTGGGGCAAGAGGCTGCAGACCACAGAGGAGAATCCTGCTTCCCCAGGAGTCCCCAGCAAAGTGCAACCCCAAACCCAGATCTCCCTGTCCCGGCCTGGGCTCGTATTCCCAAGGCATTTCCTGGGAGCACCTGTGGAGTTTCTGCATGAGTAGCATTTCTGATTCCTACCGCAGTTGAGCTCTGATCAATTCTGATCATTTCTGATTCCCACCGCAGTTGAGCTCCGATCAATCCTGAGAGAGTAGTGAGGGGGGACACTTCCCTGAAATTCGTTAAGTACCCACAGCCAATAGGGCTGAGAACGTCAGACCAAGAATATCCCAGGAAACTCCCCCATCCTGACCCCATCCCCACCAATGCTCCTCACCTGATTCAGACACTCAAACCTGGTGAAGCTTACTTAGGTTCTGACTTCAGAGTCCGCAGAGGAGGGCTCATGACTCCTGGTCCCAGCCCTATGCAAAGAATTTTGGTGGAATTGATTCTCTGCAAGAAGCTACGTGCCAGGTGCCGTGATGGTTATGCCTTTCTCTGTCTCTGTCTCTCTCTCCACCTTTTTTTCTCTTCTCTCTCGTCTCTCTTCTCTCTCTCCTTTTTTCCCCTCTATCTTCTCTTTCCCTCTCCTTGCTTTTTTCTTTCTCTCCACTTTCTCTCTTCTCTTTCCTCTTTTTCTATCCCTGTTCCCTTTGTCTTTCTTTTTCTCTCTCCTGTATCTCCTCTTCCCTCCTTTTTTCTCTCCTCTCTGTCTTCTCTTTGTCTTTCTCTCTCTCTCTTTTTCTTTGTCTCATTCTCTCTCTCCTCTCTTTTTCCTCTCTCTCCCCCTCTCTCCTTGATTTTGCCCCCTTCCAGAACGGAGCCATCATGAACAAGGGCACGGGGCGCTGCCTGGAGGTGGAGAACCGGGGCCTGGCTGGCATCGACCTCATCCTTCGCAGCTGCACGGGTCAGAGGTGGACCATTAAGAACTCCATCAAGTAGAGAGAGGGAGCTGGGGCACTGGAGCCTGGTCCCCAGGACCAGCTGACCTCTGGACCAGCCGCCCTGGCGGACAGGCAGCAAGGGGCCGGCAGGTGCTCGGCGGGCCCCCCGGGGCTCCTCCAGGGCAGCACAGGGACCCCAGATGGATACTCTGTCCCCCTCAGGCATTCAGCTGCCCACAGGGTTCCTGCACCCTGGAAAAGCCCCAGCCCCTTCTCTGGGAAACCGAGAGCTGTCTTCCGCAGCCTCTGATATGGACCTGGTACTGAGGAGTGAGGCTGTCCAGTTCTCCACCGCATCTGCCATCCCCAAATCAGGACCTGGGACCAGCAGAGTCCCCTCCTACGTCTCGTCTCCTGCAGCAGCCATCGACATGGTGGGAGGCAGCGGGGGCTTCAGCCACGTCATAGCTCCCCACCCTAAAAGGAGGCAGCGAGGACCAGGCAGTTTCCTCCGAGGTTGCTTCTGCCCAGATGACGCCTGCCTGTTCACGCCCCAAGGCAGCCGCTGCCCCAACTCTTCCCACCAGGGTGGCTTTGGGCACTGCAGCTCTGGACTTTTCTGGCCCCTCCTGAGATGACCTGGATGGGGTTGATGCTTTCTCTCCTGGTCACATGGGCACTAGGCTCGTATCAACGTGGTCGGGACAGCTCTCCTGCCTCTGTCTAGAGGAAGCCGGAGACAGAAACAGGCTAAGCCAGCAGCATGGTCTCAGCTTCGAGGGCCCCACAGGATGGAGCTGGGTCAAGGACCGGGAGCTCTGAGTCACGGAGGCTGCCCCCGGGGAGCAGAAGGGACCCTTCATCCAGAACCTAAGGGCTGCAGCGAAGGCTGCGGGGAACCTCGAAGATGCTTTCGGCTCACCTCATTTCACCCCGTGCTCTGCTGGCTGGCAGAGGAGAAGGCAGTCGTTTCCTCTCTGAAGAGTAATAATTTTTTTTCGATTGCCCTCTGGTTAGGGTGCACATATAAATCAGAGTTAATATATGAACGCGTGTGCATGCACGAGCGTGTGTGTGCTGTGTGTGGCGGGGAGTGTGTGTGTGTGTCTGGCTGTGCGTTCCGGAGCGTGTGACGATGCTGACCTAGCTGTGTGGCCTTGGGCTTGCCGCTTCATTGCTCGCCTGGATAGGGATGAGGGGGATGAGAAGGACGAGGGGGTGTGAGTTTGGCCCATGTCACTGGCCGGAAGCATGTGGCTCAGCCTGCCTTGTGGGGGCCCCCACTGAAGGCTGCCCCATCTCCCAGCCCCCATCTCTCTCCCCCGCGCTGTCCCTGGTCAAGCACCGCCCAGACCTGAACCCTGTAGCTTCCCCCTTGCCCTCTGTGGGATTCACAGAGTCCCATTGGGTGACATCGTATTGGTGATCATCTCCTCACCCCGTCTCCCACCTTGTGAAATAAATACATGTTAGCACTTCCCAGAGCGGACTCCTTTGTGTCTTCATTTCCCCAGAACTGGAAGTTGGGAGGGGAGTGATGGAGACATGGCAGGAGGGCTGCTTTGGCTTTGAGGGCTTGGTGTTATTTATCTATTTATTTATGAGATGGGGCCTGGCTCTGTCGCCCAGGCTGGAGTACAGTGGTGTAGTCATGACCCACTGCAGTCTCAAACTTCTGGACTCAAATGATCCTCCCACCTCAGCCTCCTGAGTAACTGACGCTACAGGTACACAGCATGTCTTTTTAGTTTTTTAAAAGGATTCTTGGCCAGGCGTGGTGGCTCATGCCTATAACCCCAGCACTTTCAGAGACCAAGGCAGGTGGATGACGAGGTCAGGAGTTCGAGACCAGCCTGGCCAATATAGTAAAACTCCATCTCTACCAAAAAAAAAAAAAAAATTAACCAGGCGTGGTAGCCGGCATCTGTAGTTCCAGCTACTTGGGAGGCTAAGGCAAGAGAATCACTTGAACTGGGGAAGTGGAGGTTGCAGTGAGCCAAAATCATGCCACTGCACTCCAGCCAGGTGACAGAGTGAAACTCTGTCTCCAAAAAAAAAAAAAAAGGATTCTTTTAAATTTTTTTAAAAAGATTCTTTCTTAATTTTTTAAAAAAGATTTTTGTAGAGGTGGGGTCTTGCTGTGATGCCCAGGCTGGGCCTGAACTCCTGGCCTCGAGCAATCTTCCCACCTGGGCCTCTCAAAGTGCTGGGATTTCAGGTGTGAGCCACTGCATCCAGCTAATTTTAAAAAATTGTAGAGAGGGGTCTTGCTATGTTGCCCAGATTCATTTCAAACTCCTGGCTTCAAGCAATCCTTTCCACTCAGCCTTCTGAGTAGCTGTAACCACAGGCACAGGCCACTATCACTGGATGATTTTTTTTCTTTTTTTTTGAAATGGAATCTTGCTCTATTGCCCAGGCTGGAGTGCAATGATGCAATCTCAGCTCACTGCAACCTCCATCTTCTGGGTTCAAGCAATACTCCTGCCTCAGCCTCCTGGGTAGCTGGGATTACAGGAGCATACCACCACACCTGGCTTTTTTTTTTCTTTTTTTTTGGATTTTTAGTAGAGACAGGGTTTCACCATGTTAGTCAGGCTGGTCTTGAACACCTGACCTCGTGATCCACCCACCCTGGCCTCCCAAACTGCTGGGATTACAGGCATGAGTCACTACACCTAGCCACCTGGCTGATTTTGAGAAACAGTTTCTTGCCATGTTGCCCACACTGGTCTTGATTTCCTGGCCTCAAGTGATCCTCCCACCTCAGCCCTGCAAAGTGCAGGGATTACAGGTGTGAGTCAGTGCACCAGGTCTGGGTGTTCTCTTAGTAAAGGCAAAAGGCCCACACACACTGGGGCTGATCGAGACAATGCCACCCTACCCTCACACTCAGCTTTTCCCCCTCAAAGCAGGATGGAACTGGTCACCTGACTTTCCCTTACTAACCCTGTGTGTCCCAGGTTAGGAGCATCAGTTTGGCACAGAAAGCCATAAAGAAGGGGAGACTTACCTCGGGACCTGGCCTGATCCAGTCTCTCCCTGCCACCATCCAGCGAATCCGACCTCTTAAGCCCCTGGAGGTCGTGGTGGAAGGTGCTGCCTCTTGGATGCTATCAGAAAAGAAATCCAACACAACCTTAGGCCTTCTGTCTCAGATACCGGCAGAGAGGGAACTCTGGAGTCCCCAAAGGATCTTTCAGCAACGAGATTTTTACTTCCTGGACTGCAGGAAGAGTATCCTTGCTAGCCATCTTGCCACCAGAGTACAATGCACATACAATTTTATCCTTTACGCATTTGGGGTCGTCCTAACTGCTGTGAATCATCTCCGTTGACCTCACAATCTCAGACCTCACAATCTAAACTAAAACCCAATAGGCTAACAACTTAAAACTTTTCTAAACAAATAAAAGCAATGGAGAGCTGGGACATTCCTGTGAGCATGTCCAGCACAGATATCTTGGTTAAAGTACAAGGACATAGAATGTACTATGTGCCTGTAAGCATGGTGTGTCTAACAGCTACATACGATAGGCCCTAACAAAGAGTTATTAGCACACTTAAGATTTAACAAGAAAAATAAACTTTAAAAAAAAGCTTTTCAATTTCAGATCCCAGATGGCCTGTTAGGAGCAGCTCAAGATTGCAGCTCCCAGTGAAAGCACGGAGGATGAGTGGACACCACATTTACAGACGGATTTTTATTGCCCACAGACCAGGAGATTCCCAGGCGGAGGAGCCCTACGGGTTGCCAGCGCGGCTGGTTTGGCCGGTGCAGCTGTTTTGGCCGCAGGTCTCTGCGCAAAATACATGGATCTGGGTGCCATTTTAGCTGGCGATCGGAGGTCCTGGGAGACAGAGTCTCCCATTCAACTGATGAAACAGGGGACTGAAACAGGGAGCCAGGCCAGGAGACTCCCGGACAAAAAAGCACCACGAATCTCAGTGCGGCTTTTCAGCCGGCACAGTGGGTTACCGCATGGGAAATCACACAGATCCCGGCGACTTTTCAACAGGTGACTGGAACAGCTGGGAGACAGTCACCCATTCAACTGAAAAAAAAAAGGGGGGGCTCTGAGGCAGGGAGCCAGGTGATCAGACTCGGCTGGTCCCACCCCCACAAAAAGACAGCAATCTGAAACACTCTGGATTGAGAGTTTCACAGCAAGCACAGCTGAACCCAGGACAGTCCAGCTCTGTGGGGGAGGGGTGTCCGCCATTACCAAAGCAGTCCACCACTACAGAGGTAGTCCGCCATTGCTACGGCAACCCACCATTGCCAAGGCAGCCCGCCATTACAGAGAGAGTCCACCATTACAGGGGTGGGCCGCCATTGCCAAGGCACTTCTAACTATACCCGTATAAACAGGACTGCAGGGAAATTCACACGGCAGCTGAGCGGAGCCCACAGCAGCTCAGCAAAGCCTCTGCAGGCAGACAGTGACTAGGCTTCCTCCTCGCTGGGCAGGGCAGCCCTGATAAAAGGCAGCAGCACAACAAACACTCATAAATAAAGCCCTAACTCCCCAGGAAAGAGCACCTGGGGAAAAAAACGGGGGGGGGGAGGGTTCATGAGTTCTGCTGCAGCAGACTTAAACGTACCTGCCCAGCAGCTCCGAATGAACAACGGAGCTCACAGCTCAGCACTTGAGCTCCTATAAGGACAGACTGTCTCCTCAAGCAGCTCCCTGACCCCCATATATCCAAAGAGTCACCTCATAAAGGAGAGCTCAGACTGACATTGGCGGGATATCCTTCTGGGACAAAGATAGCAGAAGAAGAAACTGGCAGCAACCCTTACTGTTCTGCAGCCGCTGCAGGTGATCCCCAGGCAAGCAGGGCCTGGAGTGGACCTCAGCAGTCCTACAGAAGAGGGGCCAGACTATTAGAAGGAAAACTAAGAAACAGAAAGAAATAACTTCATCATCAACAAACTGGATGTCCACTCAGAGACCCAATCTGAAAGTCAACAACTACAAAGATGATAGGTGGATAAATCCACAAAGATGGGAAGAAACCAGCACAAAAGGAGGAAAACACCCAAAACCAGAATGCTTCTCCTCCTACAAGGGATCACGACTCCTCACCAGCAAGGGAACAAGGCTGGATGGAGAATGAATGTGATGAATTGACAGAATCAGGCTTCAGAAGGTGGGTAATAAGAAACTTCCGTGAGCTAAAAGAACATGTTCTAACCCAATGCAAAGCAACTAAGACCTTGAAAAAAGATTTGATGAAATGCTAACGAGAATAAACAACTTAGAGAGGAATATAAATGAATTGATGGAACTGAAAAACACAACATGAGAACTTCGTGGAGCATACACAAGTTTCAACAGCCAAATTGACCAAGCAGAAGAAAGGATATCACAGATCGAAGATCAACTCAATGAAATAAAACGAGAAGGCAAGATTAGAGAAAAAAGGGTAAAAAGGATTGAACAAAGTCTCCAAGAAATATGGGACTATGTGAAAAGACCTAATCTATGTTTGATAGGTGTACCTGAATGTGATGGAGAGAATGAATCCAAGCTGGAAAATACTCTTCAGGATATTATCTAGGAAAACTTCCCCAACCTAGCAAGGCAGGCCAATATTCAAGTCCAGAAAATACAGAGAACATCACAAAGATATTCGTCAAGAAAAGCAACCCCAAGGCACATAATCGTCAGATTCACCAGGGTTGAAATGAAGGAGAAAATGCTAAGGGCAGCCAGAGAGAAAGGTAGGGTTACCCATAAAGGGAAGCCCATCAGACTCACAGCAGATATCTCAGCAGAAACCCTACAAGCCAGAAGAGAGTGGGGGCCAATATTCAACATCTTTAAACAAAAGAACTTTCAACCCAGAATTTCATATCCAGCCAAACTAAGCTTCATAAGTGAAGGAAAAATAAAATCCTTTGTGAACAAGCAGGTACTCAGAGATTTCATCACTATCAGGCATGCTTTACAAGAGCTCCTGAAAGAGGCACTAAACATAGAAAGGAACAACCAGTACCAGCCACTCCAAAAACAAACCAAATGGTAAAGAGCATCAACACAATGAAGAAACTGCATCAACTAATGGGCAAAACAGCCAGCTAGCATCAAAATGGAAGGATCAAATTCACACATAACAATATTAACCTTAAATGTAAATGGGCTAAATGCCCCTATCAAAAGACAGAGACTGGCAAATTGAATAAAAAGCCAAAACTCATCAGTGTGCTGTATCCAGGAAACTCATCTCACATGCAAGGATACACAAAGGCTCAAAATAAAGGGATGGAGGAAGATTTACCAAGCAAATGGAGAGCAAAAAAAAGCAGGAGTTGCAATTCTCATCTCTGATAAAATAGACTTTAAACCAACAAAGATCAAAAGAGACAAAGAAGGACATTACATAATGGTAAAAGAATCAATGCAACAAGAAGAACTAAGAATCCTAAATATATATGCACCCAATACAGGAGCACCCAGATACATAAAGCAAATTCTTAATGACTTACAAAGAGACTTAGACTCCCAAACAATAATAGTGGGAGACTTTAACACCCCATTGTGACTATCAGACAGATCAGTGAGACAGGAAATTAACAAGGATATCCAGGACTTGAAATCAACCCTGGACCAAGCAAACCTAACAGACATTTACAGAACTCTCCACCACAAATTCACAGAATATACATTCTTCTCAGCACCACATCACACCTACTCTAAAACTGACCACATAGTTGGAAGTAAATCACTCCTCAGCAAATGCAAAAGTACAGAAATCATAACAAACAGTCTCTCAGACCACAGTGCAATGAAGTTATAACTCAGAATTCAGAAACTAACTCAGAACTGCACAGTTTCATGGAAACTGAACAACTGGCTCTTGAATGTTGACTGGATAAACAATGAAATGAAGGCAGAAATAAAGATGTTCTTTGAAATCAATGAGAATGAAGACACAACATACCAGAATCTCTGGGACACATTTAAAGCAGTGTCTAGAGGAAAACATATAGCAATAAATGCCCACGAGAAGCAAGGAAAGATCTAAAATCGACACCCTATTGTCAAAATTGAAAGAGCTAGAGGAGCAAGATCAAAAAAACTCAAAACCTAGCAGAAGACAAGAAATAACTAAGATCAGAGCAGAACTGAAGGAGATAGAGACACAAAAAAGCCTTCAAAATATCAATAAATCCAGGAGCTGGTTTTTCAGAAAGATCAACAAAATAGAACATTAGCCAGATTAATAAAAAAGAAAAGAGAGAAAAATTAAATAGATGCAATAGAGAACGATAAAGGGGATATCACCACAGATTCCACAGAAATACAAACCATCAGATATTATTACAAACAACTCTATGCACATAAACTAGTAAACCTGGAAGAAATGGATACATTCCTGGACACTTGCATCCTCCCAAGCCTAAACCAGGAAGAAGTCGAAACCCCGAATAGACCAATAACAAGGGCAGAAGCTGAGACAGCAATTAATAGCCTACCACCCAAAAAAAGCCCAGGTCCAGATGGGTTCACAGTTCAGTTCTACCAGACATACAAAGAGGAGGTGGTACCATTCCTTATGAAACTATTCCAAACAATTCAAAAAGAGGGAATCCCTCCCAAATCATTTTATGAGACCAACATCATCCTGATACTAAAACCCGGCAGAGACTCAGCAAGAAAAGAAAACTTCAAGCCAACAGCCATGATAAACATAGATGCAAAAATCTTCAATAAAATACTGGCAAACCAAATGCAACAGCACATCCAAAAGCTTATTCACCATGATCAAGTAGGCTTCATCCCGGTGATGCAAGGCTGGTTCAACATACACAAGTCTATAAATGTAATTCACCACATAAGCTGAACCAAAGACAAAAACCACATGATTATCTCCATTGTTGCAGACAAGGCCTTTGACAAAATCCAACAGCCCTTTATGCTAAAAACCCTCAATAAACTAGGTATTGATGGAACGTATCTCAAAATCATAAAAGCTATTTATGGCAAACCAACAGCCAATATACTGAATGGACAAAAACTGGAAGCATTTCCTTTGAAATCTGGCACTAGACAAGAATGTCCTCTCTCACCACTCCTAGTCAATATAGTACTGGAAGTTCTAGCCAGAGCAATCAGGCAAGAAAAAGAAATAAAGGGTATTCAAATAGGAAAGAAGGAAGTCAAATTGTCTCTATTTGCAGATGATATGATTGTGTATTTAGAAGACCCCATTTGTCTCAGCCTAAAATCTCCTGAAACTGATAAGCAACTTCAGCAAAGTCTCAGGATACAAATTCAATGTGCAAAAATCACAAGCATTCCTATACACCAATAACAGACTTAAAGACAGCCAAATCAAGAAGGAACTGCCATTCACAATTGCTACAAAGAGAATAAAATACCTAGGAATACAACTAACAAGGAACGTAAAGTACCTCTTCAAGGAGAACTACAAACCACTGCTCAATGAAATAAGAGAGGACACAAACAGATGGAGAAACATTCCATGCTCATGGCTAGGAAGAATCAATATTGTGAAAATGGCCATACTGCCCAAAGTAATTTACAGATTCAACGCTATCCCTATAAGGCTACCAATGACCTTCTTCACAGAACTGGAAAAAACACCTTAAACTTCACATGGAACCAAAAGAGAGCCCACATATCCAAGATAATCCTAAGGAAAAAGAACAAAGCTGGAGGCATCATACTACTTGACTTCAAACTATACTACAAGGCCACAGTAATCAAAACAGCATGGTACTGGTACCAAAACAGAGATATAGACCAATAGAATAGAACAGAGGCCTCAGCGGCAACACCACCCATCTACAACCACCTGATCTTTGACAAACCTGACAAAAACAAGCAATGGGGAAAGGAGTCCCTGTTTAATAAATGGTGTTGGGAAAACTGGCTAGCCATGTGCAGAAAGCAGAAACTGGACCCCTTTCTGACACCTTATACTAACATTAACTCCAGAGGATGAAAGACTTAAACATAAGACCCAACACCATAAAAACCCTAGAAGAAAATCTAGGCAAAACCATTCAGGACATAGGCATAGGCAAGGACTTCATGGCCAAAACACCAAAAGCATTGGCAACAAAAGCCAAAATAGACAAACGGGACCTAATCAAACTCCACAGCTTCTGCACAGCAAAAGAAACAGTCATTAGAGTGAATCGGCAACCAACAGAATGGGAAAAAATTTTTGCAGTCTACCCATCTGACAAAGGGCTGATATCCAGAATCTACAAAGAACTCCTGTAAATCCAGATTTACAAGAAAAAAAAAAACAAGCCCATTCAAAAGTGGGCAAAGGATATGAACAGACACTTTACAAAAGAAGACATACACGAAGCCAACAAACATATGAAAAACTGCTCATCATCACTAATCATTAGAGAAATGCAAATCAAAACTACATTGAGATACCATCTCACGCCAGTTAGAATGGCGATCATTAAAAAATCTGGAGACAACAGATGCTGGAGAGGATGTGGAGAAATAGGAACGCTCTTACACTGTTGGTGGGAGTGTAAATTAGTTCAACCATTGTGGAAGACAGTGTGGCGATTCCTCAAGGACCTAGAAAGAGAAATTCCATTTGACCCAGCAATCCCATTACTGGGTATATATCCAAAGGATTATAAATCATTCTACTATAAGGACACATGCACACGAATGTTCATTGCAGCACAGTTTACAATAGCAA